>JABMCL010003901.1:315000-322500 GCA_018857735.1 Alviniconcha marisindica
CGTGATTTGTCAGCACGCAGTTTGGAAAACAGCTCCTTTCGTTCAAACGTGATGTCGTCACACGGACAGCCATACTCCCCCCTTCGTCAGCCCGCAGTTTGGGGAACACTCCTTTCCCTTCAAACATGATGTCGTCACGTGATTTGTCAGCACGCAGTTTGGAAAACAGCTCCTTTCGTTCAAACGTGATGTCGTCACACGGACAGCCATACTCCCCCCTTCGTCAGCCCGCAGTTTGGGGAACACTCCTTTCCCTTCAAACATGATTTCGTCACGTGATTTGTCAGCCCGCAGTTTGGGGAACAGCTCCTTGTTGTTCAAACGTGATGTCGTCGCACGGACAGCCATACTCCTCCCTTTGTCAGCCGCAGTTTGGGAAACATTACGATGGCCAACAGCTCGGTCTATCTTAAGGCAGAGTCGTTCTGGTGTAAGTAAGTAAACATGATGCTTAACGCCCACAGAAACCATAAGGCTTAATTAGGGACGGGGAGAAGGGGGGAAGGGGCCCGAGAATGGGGGGGGGGGGGGGGGGGGAGAGGTAGATTATATACCTATCGTTACACTGTCACCACCAGAATGACTCCTGCATTAAGGCGGGCATCAGCGATGAAAGCCATTTTAATGTTTCATTGATTGTGAGGGACAATGTCACAAGACAGTGTCCACAAACCACAACTTTTGAAGAGAAAGGAGAGCCGAAGCGGATTCGAACCGAGGTCACTCTGCTCACCTGTTCTAGTGGTGACAGCACAGCGTGAATATCTGATATTGGCCCCTCTCCATCCAGTGTTTCCTGGGAGATAGGGCGGTGTATGAGGACTATAAAGTAGGAACGAAAGGTAGGAACGATAAATCGCGTTAACCTGCAAGGCAGAGTCCGGTGTTTATGACGTGTTTGTCCTCTCCTTCACCTCTTTTATCAAACGGGACCAGAGCCTCAATACAGGGCTTCAAAAGAAAGTTGCATAATGAGACACACACGCACCGATCCCCTCCCCCCCCCTCCCACACACACAAGCATACACACACTGTGGCAGTGTGACGGTGTGCACTAAACACTGTGTGCACACACACTGTCACACCAGAAACAGCACAGCAAGCACACAGAGAGAGAGAGAGGAGAGAGAGAGAGAGAGAGAGAGAGAGAGAGAGAGAGAGAGAGAGAGAGAGAGAGAGAGAGAGAGAGTACAGTAAATATAGGGTCTGTGATCTGACATAGGACAGAGAGTAACCTACCGTCTCACACAGCGCGACACTACAGCAAGTGTCTCTGGTCAGACACAGGGACAGTGAATAACCCACCGTTCTCAGACACAAAGCGACACTGCAGCAAGCGTGGTGTCTTTGATCAGTTGGTCGAAGTTGTGCTTTACGTCCACAGAAACCGTAGGCTTATTAGGGACGGGAACCCAGGACGGCCACCTCGACTCTCACACAGCTGCTGAGCTCTGTCTCTGATTAGACATAGTGACAGTGAATAACCTACCGTTCTCAGATACAGCGCGACACTGCAGCAAGCATAGTGTCTCTGATCAGATGTAGGGACAGTGAATAACCTACAGTTCTACAGAGCGACACTGCAGCAAGTGTATAGTGTCTCTGGTCAGACATACTGCGGGACAGTGATCATGCAGCGAATAACCTACCGTTGTCAGACACAAAGCGACACTGCAGCAAGTGTATAGAGTCTCTGGTCAGACATACTGAGGGACAGTGAATAACCTACCGTTCTCAGACACAGCGCGACACTGCAGCAAGTGTACAATGTCTCTAATCAGACATAGTCAGGGACAGTGAATAACCTACCGTTCTCAGACACAAAGCGACACTGCAGCAAGTGTACAATGTCTCTAATCAGACATAGTCAGGGACAGTGAATAACCTACCGTTCTCAGACACAAAGCGACACAACAGCAAGTGTACAATGTCTCTAATCAGACATAGTCAGGGACAGTGAATAACCTACCGTTCTCAGACACAAAGCGACACAACAGCAAGTGTACAGTGTCTCTAATCAGACATAGTCAGGGACAGTGAATAACCCAAACTCCAAGCACTGGTTGACGACATCCTTGGAGGAAGGTGCCGGAAAACGATGCTCGGAGTGTGTGAATAACCTACCGTTCTTAGACACAGCGCGACACTGCAGCAAGCATAGTGTCTCTGACCAGATGCAGGGACAGTGAATAACCTACCGGTCTCAGACACAGCGCAGCTTAAGTTACAACGCAACCGGCCACACAAGTCCGGTCGTGCGAAACATCGCGCGCCTGCAGTTCGGCGTTTGGACAGCACGAACCACCTGCGCGGTATAGCTAGCCAGTCTAACCAACAGCATTGAGCCCAACTCACTCAGGGCGCCGTGTCGGCGTGTGCAGCACAACGGCAGCAAGCAGCTGGAACATCGAACTCACTCTGCGGCGGGGGCTACGATGATCGATATCCGCACTGAACACACGTGGACAAAGCCCTAGTTATCGTCTCGGCGTTTCTGCCATGGCCACTGAAAAAGGGAAGTCAGTCGTAATGCTTTCGCTGCGCTGAGGAGCCGTTGACGCAACAGGTTCCGGTTCAGTGCAGGCTAATAATAGCTTCAGTGCCGGCTAATAATAGTGCAGGCTAGTCAAAGGCCCAGTGCAGGCTAATAAAATGTTCAGTGCAGCCTAGTAATAATTATGTTCAGTGCAGGCTAGTAATAACTTATGTTCAGTGCAGCCTAGTAACAATTATGTTCAGTGCAGCCTGGTAACAATTATGTTCAGTGCAGCCTGGTAACAATTATGTTCAGTGCAGGCTAGTAATAGGTTCAGTGCAGGCTAGTAATAGGTTCAGTGCAGGCTAACAATAATTGGTTTTTAACGCCCAGTCATCCAGGATGGTTATATCAGGGCACATAAATTACTCTCTCTCTCTCTCTCTCTTTCTCTCTCCACTGTCTGTCCGGTAAGCGGAAGGACCTCGTTCGTTTCCGTTTCGGCTCTCCGATCTCTTGAAAAGTTGTGGTCTGTGGACACTGTTTTTGGTGACTTTGTCCGACCTTTGACCAACCAGCTCCTCTCTCTCTCTTTCTGACGTAACTCTATGAAGTTGATGGGACGATGAAATCCTGGAACTAGCTCTTGCAGTTTTCTCTCCGCGAGTCCATCTGTTTCAGTGTCTCTCCTTTTCCTACGCTGGCCCATCTGTTTGTCTCTCCTTTTCCTACGCTGGCCCATCTGTTTGTCTCTCCTTTCCCTACGCTGGCCCATCTGTTTGTCTCTCCTTTCCCTACGCTGGCCCATCTGTTTAGTCTCTCCTTTCCCTACGCTGGCCCATCTGTTTGTCTCTCCTTTCCCTACGCTGGCCCATCTGTTTTGTCTCTCCTTTCCCTACGCTGGCCCATCTGTTTCAGTCTCTCCTTTCCCTACGCTGGCCCATCTGTTTGTCTCTCCTTTCCTACGCTGGCCCATCTGTTCTGTTCTCCTTCTCGTGGCCATCTTGTCTCTTTTCCTACGCTGGCCCATCTGTTTGTCTCTCCTTTTCCTACGCTGGCCCATCTGTTTGTCTCTCCTTTTCCACGCTGGCCCATCTGTTTGTCTCTCCTTTTCCTACGCTGGCCCATCTGTTTGTCTCTCCTTTTCCACTGGCCCATCTGTTTGTCCTCTTTTCAGCTGGCCCATCTGTTTGGACGTTTGTTCTTCCTACCTGGCCCTCTTTTTTCTTTCTACTGCATCTGGTCCCCACGCTGGCCCATCTGTTTGTCTCTCCTTTTCCTACGTGCCCACCCCAGCTGGCCCATCTGTTTGTCTCTCCTTTTCCTACGCTGGCCCATCTGTTTGTCTCTCCTTTTCCTAGTGGATCTGTTTGTCTCTTTTTAGCTGGCCATCTGTTTGTCTCTCCTTTTCCAGCGATAGCTGGCCCATCGTTTGTCTCTCCTTTTCCAAAGCTGGCCCATCTGTTTGTCTCTCCTTTTCCAAAGCTGGCCCATCTGTTTGTCTCTCCTTTTCCAAAGCTGGCCCATCTGTTTGTCTCTCCTTTTCCAAAGCTGGCCCATCTGTTTGGAACAGTTTGTCTCAAACTCTCCACCACTCTGATTCTTATCGAGACTCACCTGGGCAATTATTTCTGTCAGTCTTTTTCACAGCCGTGCCTGTCACATTACTGTCCTGTGTCTATCGCGCTTCGCGTGTGTGTGTGTGTGTGTGTGTGTGTGTGTGTGTGTGTGTGTGTGTGTGTGTGTGTGTGCGTGCGTGCGTGTGTGCGTTGCGTGGTGTGTGCGTGCGTGCGTGTGAGTGTATGTGTGCGTGTGTGTGTGTGTGTATGTGTGTGTGTGTGTGTGTGTGTGTGTGTGTGTGTGTGTGTGTGTGTGTGTGTGTATGTGTGTGTGTGTGTGTGTGTGTGTGTGTGTGTGTGTGTGTGTGTGTGTGTGTGTGTGTCACTGTGTGTGTGTGTGTGTGTGTGTGTGTGTGTGTGTGTGTGTGTGTGTGTGTGTGTGTGTGTGTGTGTGGTGTTAGTGTTGGAGAGCGCACTGGGCTCCGACTTGCGCGGTAAATCTCCTGTTCTTCTCTGTTTTTCTATCTTTCGCTTTTCATTTTCATCCATTATTATTATTCTCTGTCTGTTGCGTCCAAACTGCAAGATTTACTGCCGCAGGTAATTTGCGTCGTTTTTATTCCATTTTTAGCCAGCCTCCTGTGAGATTTGATGATCTATTGGGTAATATCCAAGGAGGCGGGCGGACATTCCTGGGACATTTTGATCGTCATTTTGAGCCACAAATCATCAGAATCACTCAAACAGGGTTATATCTAGCGAATGAAGCCAACATTTGGAACAAAAGTGACTTGGATTCAGTCTGTAAATAGGTGAGTCCGGTACGCGATGGATTGTTTTGCCGACATCAGCACTATTGAAGCGTGCACGATTACTCAGAAAGTAGATCTAGATCAAATATCTCTGACAGGAGCATACGCACACTGAAGGACACAAATATGACAAAGCTCACTTTTTGTTGAAAATGTTAGATTTATTCGCTTCGTGTGACCTTGTTTGGAAGATTCTGATGATATTCGTGACCAAAAATGGCGTATAGAATATCCCAGGAATCCGACCGCCTCCTTGGACATTACCATCTTTCCCACTCAGGCGGCGCTGCACCTTTTGCGTCCAATGATTACGCCCGAACGAACGCACGCACGCACGCACTCTCAGCGCACGCCCACAGTCACAGACACAGACATCAGACTGACAGACACACGCGCGCCTCCCTCAACGCATGACAAAACGGCAGACAGCTCAGTTTCTTTCTGACACGTCAGGATCAGTGTGTGACTGTGAGTGATCAGTGTCCCTCGCTGCAGGATTAGCCAATCGCTTCGCGTCTCTCATTTTAGTTGCACCCGTTTCACGTCCCCTGCCAGTAGCACGAGTACCGAAGTGGTGGAGGTGGCTGCAGGGGTTACACCATGCCCGCCCCTTTGTTGTTGAAGTGTTGCTTCACGTCCACATCATAGTTCAGGAGCTGTGTGAGAGTCGAGGTGGCCGTCCTGGGCTGTCCGTCCTAACGAGCCTTCTGGCTTCCGTGGACGTAAAGCTATATTGAACCATGCTTCGGCATTGGTCTCAGCTTGTCCCTAATATGTCAACTGAAGCAACACTACCTACCTTTACGTCCACAGAAACCGTAGGCTTATTGGGGACGGGAGCCCAGGGCGGCCACATCGACTTTCACACACGCACGCACACACGCACGCACGCACGCACTCACGCACGCACGCACGCACACGCACGCACACACACACACACACACACACACGCACGCACGCACGCACGCACGCACGCACGCACGCACGCACGCACGCACGCACGCACGCACGCACGCACGCACGCACGCACGCACACACACACACACACCCTTATATGTAGCTATTCTGTGCGTCTCGAACAATAGAGAATTAAGGAAAAGACGACAAAGCGATGTTGGCCATTTTGCTGTTTGATCAATCAACTGTGATGACCAAACTCACAACACGCTGTCCGTAAACTACAACGCCAGAAGTCAAGCGATCCCGTTCAAGGTTCGAACTCGCACCTAGCCGATCCGTTGGCCTACACACACGGATTCTTAACCGCTAAGCCAAACGGCTCATCACTCAACGTGGACGAATGATCCCTCAGAGTGAACAAACGACTGGTGCATATTCATGAAGAATTTAGCGGGAAGGCAAAGGACGCGCAGTGACGGTACGTTGTGACAAGTAGGTGACATCAGTCATAGCAGCAACATAAGTCACCGCCGTGACTTTTTCATGGGAATCTGCGGAAAGGAGTTCTAAGAAAGATGAAGTGTCATTTTTGAGAGGCAGATTTGACAAACCCTGATACGGCAAAGATTTAGAAAGCGAATTTCGGCATAAAGCAGCCTACTCCGCAAGAATGAGCCGTACGTTTTAATACAGCTGTGTTTATTCAAGGAGAATAGGAAAAGGAATTGTATTTATGAATCTCCTCCCCCCCCCCCACCCCCCCGCCCCCCCGAAAAAATAAATAAAATAAAATAAAACCAAGACAAACAAAAATCGGTAAAAGACTTTACTAACAGAAGAAAAAGAACAAAGAAAAAAAGAAAAAAAAGAAAAAAAAGAAGAAAAAAAAAGGAGAAAGACTTACTCACAGATAGCATCAAGAAGACCTGAAGGAAAGACCCTTAACAAAATCCTCAATCTAAGGTTTAAAATTTTATTTTTGATTTTATTTATTTCGGTCGATTGTTCTACTTTTTTCTTTTCTTTTTTTTTCTCTTCAGAAGACTAGATCTTTATTTAAAACGATGTCGCGTTGCTCTTATCCACTCACTATACGTGATTTAATGCCGCAGTATAGTTCGTAGCCTCTCTCGTTGACGTCTTGGACAGGCTCACGACAGACGCCGGACTGAGAAACAGATAGCCATTGATCTTACTCTACGACCTACGTGACCAAGGGAGACGACCGAACGTCCGTCACACAGAGGCATCGGCGGTTTAAGGTTGTCGTCGGTTGTCTCCCTTCGGTAGGCGCTGACTTGATTTGTTCGCGTTGCATCTACTCACATAACGTTGTTCATGTCTTCCGGCGAGTGTTGTGCTCGTGAGCGTAAACAATCGTACAGTGGGAGACTGAACTCCATTTTGATAGTGTGACAGGGTCGTTATCATGGCAACAGTCCGCTTCCTGGTGGGAATGCACAATAAGGTGGGGGGAGGAGGGAAGAGAGAGAGAGAGAGAGAGAGAGAGAGAGAGAGAGAGAGAGAGAGAGAGAGAGAGAGAGAGAGAGAGAGAGAGAGAGAGAATGAATCAATGAATCAATGAATCAATGAATAAACTTTATTTTACGAAGGTAGTGGGGAAGACTCGAGGTCTTTTTACATCCAGCCCTCGCCCATGAGGGAAACTACTACTAACTAAGGATACAATGAGATACAGTATGTTGAGTACATGTACATTCATACAAACCATGTTGAAATGGACATCAGTAAA
>JABMCL010003901.1:327500-342500 GCA_018857735.1 Alviniconcha marisindica
ACCACCACCACCACACCACCACCACCCCACCCCACCACCACCACCACCACCACAACAACAACACACAAGCAGAAAAACCACCAATTTACAGCCCAAAAACCAGCACCGAATGCAAATTAAAGGAACCGGGTTTTAAAAAAAAAACAAAACAAGAGCAAAACAAACAAACAAACAACAACAACAAAAAACAAAAACAACACACAACCAAAACACCCCAAAAACCCCCCAAAAAACAACAAAATAAAAAATCTACACTCCCAAACCGCAAACAGTCGACAGTGTTTCTCATCCATGAACATTTTTTAGTCCTTTCAAGCAACATCGTCCATCGCTTCCTCTTTGTACCAGGCGACGGATGGTGTGATGTCCATGGCCTTGTGCCCACCGCTACAGGCAGCGTTTCAAGCACCTCAACACCTGAGATCTTCCGAGACACAAACCGGTATTTGTGATAGTCGCTTTTTTTCTTTCTTTCTCGCCAGCCTATCTGCTCGGTCATTTCCCGTGACTCCAGCTGAACACTATGTGGGTCACCAGGTACCTGCACGAATTCCACAGGCTGAAAGGGTTGCGTGCATGACCGTTTATCTAAACATTTATTATTAAACAAAACAACATTTATTTTTTATCTTGCTGGTGTCAGTGTGTTGTGACACAGACCTAGTCAGACCTAGCCACACGAGCAGCCACATGCTGTCTTTTGAAGATGTCTCTTCTTGCTGAGGATGGACACTGTTATCTAAAGAGCTTATCACGGCTGAAGATAATCCCCAGATAACTATGCCGCGGAGAGCAACATTTTAATGTAGCCTTGATGTTCTTGCGGGTGTCCGTGTGTTGTGACACAGACCTAGTCAATGCATTACAACATTTTAATGTAGCCTTGGTGTTCTTGCGGGTGTCCGTGTGTTGTGACACAGACCTAGTCAATGCATAGCAACATTTTAATGTAGCCTTGATGTTCTTGCTGGTGTCCGTGTGTTGTGACACAGACCTAGTCAATGCATAGCAACATTTTAATGTAGCCTTGATGTTCTTGCTGGAGTCCGTGTGTTGTGACACAGACCTAGTCAATGCATTACAACATTTTAATGTAGCCTTGGTGTTCTTGCTGGTGTTCGTGTGTTGTGACACAGACGTAGTCAATGATTAGCAACATTTTAATGTAGCATTGGTGTTCTTGCTGGTGTCCGTGTGTTGTGACACAGACCTAGTCAATGATTAGCAACATTTTAATGTAGTCTTGATGTTCTTGCTGGTGTCCGTGTGTTGTGACACAGACCTAGTCAATGCATAGCAACATTTTAATGTAGCCTTGGTGTTCTTGCGGGTGTCCGTGTGTTGTGACACAGACCTAGTCAATGCATAGCAACATTTTAATGTAGCCTTGGTGTTCTTGCGGGTGTCCGTGTGTTGTGACACAGACCTAGTCAATGCATAGCAACATTTTAATGTAGCCTTGATGTTCTTGCTGGGGTCCGTGTGTTGTGACAAAGACCTAGTCAATGCATTACAACATTTTAATGTAGCCTTGATGTTCTTGCGGGTGTCCGTGTGTTGTGACACAGACCTAGTCAATGCATTACAACATTTTAATGTAGCCTTGATGTTCTTGCTGGTGTCCGTGTGTTGTGACACAGACCTAGTCAATGCATAGCAACATTTTAATGTAGCCTTGATGTTCTTGCTGGTGTCCGTGTGTTGTGACACAGACCTAGTCAATGCACAGCAACATTTTAATGTAGCCTTGGTGTTCTTGCTGGTGTCCGTGTGTTGTGACACAGACCTAGTCAATGCATAGCAACATTTTAATGTAGCCTTGTGTTCTTGCGGGTGTCCGTGTGTTGTGACACAGACCTAGTCAATGCATTACAACATTTTAATGTAGCCTTGATGTTCTTGCTGGTGTCCGTGTGTTGTGACACAGACCTAGTTAATGCATAGCAACATTTTAATGTAGCCTTGATGTTCTTGCTGGTGTCCGTGTGTTGTGATACAGACCTAGTTAATGCATAGCAACATTTTAATGTAGCCTTGATGTTCTTGCTGGTGTCCGTGTGTTGTGACACAGACCTAGTCAATGCATTACAACATTTTAATGTAGCCTTGGTGTACTTGCGGGTGTCCGTGTGTTGTGACACAGACCTAGTCAATGCATTACAACATTTTAATGTAGCCTTGATGTTCTTGCTGGTGTCCGTGTGTTGTGACACAGACCTAGTTAATGCATAGCAACATTTTAATGTAGCCTTGATGTTCTTGCTGGTGTCCGTGTGTTGTGACACAGACCTAGTTAATGCATAGCAACATTTTAATGTAGCCTTGATGTTCTTGCTGGTGTCCGTGTGTTGTGATACAGACCTAGTTAATGCATAGCAACATTTTAATGTAGCTTTTGTGTTCTTGCTAGTGTAAGCCCCAAGCCATACCATAACAACATTCTTGGTGTTCTTGCTGGTGCCAACGTATTATGACCAAAATAATTCGCATATTACTTGCGCGTTGCGTGTTTTTCTTTAAGTTGCAAAGCGCTTTGAGTCTCTGAAAGCGCGCAATAAATTCCCTCTTCTTCTTCTTCTATGCAAGAACTGAACATTTTGATGTAGCCTTGGTGTTCTTGCTGATGTCAGTGTGTTGTGATACAGACAAGTAGCCTTTGTGTTCTTGCTAGTGTAAGCCCCAAGCCATACCATAACAACATTCTTGGTGTTCTTGCTGGTGCCAACGTGTTATGACCAAAATAATTCGCATATTACTTGCGCTTTGCGTGTTTTTCTTTAAGTTGCAAAGCGCTTTGAGTCTCTGAAAGCGCCCAATAAATTCCGTCTTCTTCTTCTTCTTCTTCTTCTTCTTCTATGCAAGAACTGAAAAAGGTGTGTGTGTATGAACCTCTTCGCAGTATAACAATGACATTGCTCGGAGAAGGGTGGGGGTATTTTCCCATCAGTTTAGGAAACGGAAATAAGGGAGAGCACTAAGTACAGAAACAAGAAGGGACACTACTACGTGCGTTGTACTAGTCATTGTCCGAGCCGGACAACATGACGTTCCTTTTCCTTGCTCGGCAGTGTTATCGGTCAATCCGTCATTTCCAGTGTAGCAGCGGAGATGGACCAAAGACGACAACATTTTGCCTCAGCAGAATTCACGCCATAGATTCCTGTATACCCACTCTTATTTCTTAATTAAAAAATAAAATAAAATAGGCTAACAACAGAAGCATTTGAACATTTTATTGCTCCCTTGCGGCAAATTGCGTCGCCTTCCCTTCATTGCCATATCATTTTCCTTCATTGTCATATCATTTACTTATTACATACTGACAGTTTTTGATGATTTGCCCTGCAGTCAAAAACCTTGTTGAAGAACTTACACTCACACATGCGCGCGGTTAGTATAACCATAATAAAGACGTAAAAAGCAGCCCGCCTTCCTGACAAAAACAGGTGTCGATAAAGATCAGAACTGAAGTAAGTGCCTCTTGGGACCTGTAATGAAACTGTGTTCACAGCATGTAGCCCACGGTTCTTAAAATATTTGCAGATGACATCTTTTCCCAGGGGTACATTTTTCGGACGTCTCGGCCAGGCATACAGGGACCCACAGCTTGACATGTTGCGTGGACAGTGGTCAGTGGACAGTGATCAGTGTTTCCCATCCTGCAAACCGTGGTCATCTTTCTGTTTGTTTTTACTTCCGTCAGCATGTTGTTGTTATGAACCTGACGCACGCGTTCAGATGTTTCCTAGAGGCATCTTCTGACACGTATTCACAGACCGGACACTAACGCGGAAGAAGCCGGCAGAATGACCGATAAGTAAGTATGAGGGCTGTCCTGAAAATATTGCTCTTATGGTGGTGATACAGATGTGTGTATTCACAATTCTTCTGGGCCATGATTTTGAATAATGAATTGCCATAAAAAAAAAATAGGGCGATTTTTTTTATATTAAAAAAAATAAATGTGTGACGCTTCCGTGAAAATTGTTGGGTGAGTATCGTTTCGACGGTTCCCTTTTCCCGTTTTGCCAATTTCCATTTCGTCAAGCTGATCGATAATAAAAAACAAAAACAAAACAAAAACAAAAACAAAAAACACAACACAACAACAACAACAACAACAAAGAAAAGAAAAAGAAAACAAACAAACATGGTATTCCTGCTTCATCAACTTTCCCACACTTCCTGTAGTGGTACGCTCCCCTTCTCCCTCATTTCTCTCCGATTACACACACACACACACACACACACACACACACACACACACACACACACACACACACACACACACACACACACACACACACACACACACACACACACACACACACACACACACACACACACACACACACACACACACACACACACACACAAACACACACACACACACACACACACACACACACACACACACACACACACCACACACACACACACACACACACACACACACACACACACACACACACACACACACACACACACACACACACACACACACACACACACGCAGCGACATTTCTGTTCTTCATTCACTTATATGATGACAACCACTATAAATTGTCTGCAGTTATCTTCTCCACATCTGCTTCCCACAATAAGAGTAGCACTGCGAACGGACAGTTATCTGCCCCACCCCTTCATTTTTTTCTCCCCCACCCCCTTCAAAATACGATTCTCATAGCGAACACGAACTTGTGTAGCCTACACCCCTTTTGCTCTAACCAGAAGTTAACAGTACAAACCAAAGCATATATAGCATACACATCACGAATGTTGAAGTGGGTTGAAGTGTTGCTTTACGTCCACAGAAACCGTAGGTTTATTAGGGACGGGGGCCCAGGACGGCCACCTCGACTTTCACACAGCTCCTGATTCTTGTAGTGTTGCTTTACGTCCACAGAAACCGTAGGTTTATTAGGGACGGGGGCCCAGGACGTCCACCTCGACTGTCACACAGCTCCTGAGCTCTGTTTACCATGATATGGTTGAAGTGTTGCTTTACGTCCACAGAAACCGTAGGTTTATTAGGGACGGGGGCCCAGGACGTCCACCTCGACTGTCACACAGCTCCTGAGCTCTGTTTACCATGATATGGTTGAAGTGTTGCTTTACGTCCACAGAATACGTAGGTTTATTAGGGACGGGGGCCCAGGACGTCCACCTCGACTGTCACACAGCTCCTGAGCTCTGTCTACCATGATATGGTTGAAGTGTTGCTTTACGTCCACAGAAACAGTAGGTTTATTAGGGACGGGGGCCCAGGACGTCCACCTCGACTGTCACACAGCTCCTGAGCTCTGAACCACGAATGTTATTGCGAAGACACTTAAATATGTGCCATGCCACAATACCTACGCCATTACGAACAGACACTTATATGTCCAATACCATAATAACTACGTAGGCCTTTATAACTGTAGGCTGTCTGTTCCATACCACACAACAACCTACGCCATTACGAACAGACACTTATCTGTTCCATACAGCACTACATATACCATTGCAAACACACTTATCTGTTCCATACAACACTACCTATGCCATTACGAACAGACTTTTATCTGTCCCATACCACACTACCTACACCGTTACGAACAGACACTTATGTGCCCCATGCCACACTATATACGCCATTACGAACAGACACTTATGTGCCCCATACCACACTACATACGCCGTTACGAACAGACACTTATCTGTTCCATACCACTCTACATACGCCATTACGAACAGACACTTATCTGTTCCATACCACACTACATACGCCGTTACGAAAAGACACTTATCTGTTCCATACCACACTACATACGCCTTTACGAACAGACACTTATCTGTTCCATACCACACTACATACGCCGTTACGAACAGACACTTATCTGCCCCATACCACACTACATACGCCGTTACGAACAGACACTTATCTGCTCCATACAACACTACATACGCCATTACGAACAGACACTTATCTGTTCCATACCACACTACATACGCATTTACGAACAGACACTTATCTGTTCCATACCACACTGCATACGCCGTTACGAACAGACACTTATCTGTTCCATACCACACTACATACGCCGTTATGAAAAGACACTTATCTGTTCCATACCAAACCACATACGCCGTTACGAAAAGACACTTATCTGTTCCATACCACACTACATACGCCATTACGAACAGACACTGATCTGCCCCATACCACACTACATACGCCTTTACGAAAAGACACTTATCTGTTCCATACCACACTACATACGCCGTTACGAAAAGACACTTATCTGTTCCAAACCACACTACATACGCCATTACGAACAGACACTTATCTGTTCCATACCACACTACATACGCCGTTACGAACAGACACTTATCTGTTCCATACCACACTACATACGCCGTTACGAACAGACACTTATCTGCTCCATACCACACTACCACCTCTTATCTTGTCCACAGCACGATTGTCATTGTGTACGGAAGATCAGCTGTCCTTCACTACCCCTGCCAATCTAACCGTGACGGCAACCACGCGTGTTAAGACGGTGACTGAGCGGTGAGTGTCAACCAGTGACCGTCACTTTCATCTCGCAAAGTCAGGCAAGACATATCCATAGCTCTCTCTCTCTCTCCCCCTCCCTCTCCCCCTCTCTCTCCCTCCATCCGCACTCTCTCTTCCCTTCACTTCTTCTCTCTCTCTCTCTCTCTCTCTCTCTCTCTCTCTCTCTCTCTCTCTCTCTCTCTCTCTCTCTCTCTCCACCCAATCCCTCCTTCTCTCTCCCTCTCCCCTCTCTATCTTCTTACCTCCCTCCCTCTCTCTCCCCGTCTCTCCACCTCCCCCCCCTCTCTCCTTCCCTTCCCCCTCTCCCGTCTTTTCTCTTTCTCTCCCCTCTTCTCACTCCCCTTCCCCTCTCTCCCCTCTCTCTCTTCTCTTCCTCCCTTTCCCCTCCCTTCCTCTCCCTCTCTCTCTTCTCTACCCTCTCTCCCTCTCTCTCCCCTTCCTCGTCTCTCTCTCTCTCCCCCCTCTCTTTCTCTCCCTCTCTCCCCTCTCTCTCTCTCTCCCCTCCCTTCCCATCTCTCGCTCTCCCCTCTCTCTTCTTCCTCCCTCCTCTCTCTCTCCCCGTTCCTCCGTCTCTCTCTCTCTCTCTCTCTCTTCTCTCTCTCTCTCTCTCTCCTCCTCCTCTCCTCCCCTCTCTCCTCTCTCTCTCTCCCTCCCTTTCCCCTCTCTCTCCCCCCCCCCCTTTCTCTCTATCTCTCCCGAATGTTCCTCCGTAGCTCCTGCTCTCCGCTGTCTCCCACGTAGATGCGAAGATACGTAGATCAGGACAGCTGGACCCGTGTGTGGCTTGATGGACAGTGCTGACCACCAGTAGATCCTGGATCAGCACCAGTGTCCACGTACGAGGGGCATCCAAAAACAAATCGGCCTCCAGAGGAAAATCACTACTTTTGACGTCCTTAACTGTGATAACGATGACGATGATGAAAAGTTCTAAAATAAATATCATAACTGAGAAGAACAATAATCCAAAGGACGAAGAGCATGATACCACTACTACTTACAATACGGATGACGATAAGCATCATCATCACAGAAACTTAATTTCTCTGATGAGATAATAATCTTGAATCTTAATTCATCATAATCACAATCACCATAATAACGATATGACAGACAGACAGACAGACAGACAGACAGACAGACAGACAGACAGACAGACAGACAGACAGACAGACAGACAGAGACAAATTGAGGGACACAGAAAGACAGGGATAAACATAGAACAAGAGACACAAAGAAACAAGGACAGCAGGCCGACATTAAGACAAAGATCGACACTGTGAAGGCAGAGGGGTCAGTTCAGTTCAGTTCAAGGTGGTATCTATGTGCTGGGGAAAGCCCATAATTATGCGCTCCACCCCGTCTCTCAGAAGTTTTCCCAGCGTTGCCTTTGAAACGGTTCCAGTGTTCGTCTGATTGACGATGGCCCCCTCTCGTCCTTTCAAGGAAGATCGTCTAGCGCTTCCTCTTTCCACGCCTCTGTCTTCCAGGAGGTCGATGGTGTGATGACCTTGGCTTTGTGCCCTCAAGTAGCGTCTGAAGCTTCTCAACACTTCAGGGAAGCAAGCCACTTGTAAGGGTTGCTTTGCCCGCCAGTCTATCGGCTCGGTCAGTTCCCTTCACTCCGGCATGTCCAGGGCAGTACACCCATAGGAGTCTTCGAAGGTGGATGTCGACCATCGACACATTCCGGTCTGGGCTTACCATTCCACTTTTCACTTTTTGTAGCAAGCTCGTTGAACCTGTGAGGATGATGGCACGTGTGGTCTGACTGTCACCTCTTGAGGCAATCCAGCGGAGTGTGTGTGTGTGTGTGTGTGTGTGTGTGTGTGTGTGTGTGTGTGTGTGTGTGTGTGTGTGTGTGTGTTGTGCATAATTTATACTATTTTTTTATTCCATTCCCATCGACAGGACCAGAGACGATTTTTCAGTCCCCCTTTCCCCAAGTCAACCGCGAGCTCATACATAGGCAAATCCCAATACAGCCAGTCACAAGT
Organism: Alviniconcha marisindica; assembly: GCA_018857735.1. Classification (NCBI taxonomy): domain Eukaryota; kingdom Metazoa; phylum Mollusca; class Gastropoda; family Provannidae; genus Alviniconcha; species Alviniconcha marisindica. The sequence goes on from JABMCL010003901.1 coordinate 336,063, forward strand.
AAAATACCGTCACGCTGTTTAATACACGGCTTTTGTTCTTAGGTCTGAGTTAATGACCACGGCGGACAGTTATTTAGGCAGGTGCTCCTGGTCCGAGTGGAAGGACCTAAACTCACGATCCCGCCTCAGGCAGTGGACGGTCCTTGCTCTCCGAACAACGGAACCCTGTCAAACAATACAGAAAATAGATCCACTCCATCACTCATCGCCTCCTACGTCTACAGACACTCCATGAACTGATTCGGCGAACTCTCCTCGGCGTCACGAGCGTACGTCTTCAGCAACAGCGAACTTTGCTACGTCACACCGATTTGTCTTCAGCACGAGCGGGTTTGCCACGTCATGGGGTACTACGTTAGTATAAAAACACTGGACGACGGAATGAAGGGCTGAGAGCCCATCGACTCAAGTCCCGTCGCTACAGCAACGTCTCCTCAAGGTGACCTTAGACAGTGATAATCAGGTGTTAGAGAAGTGTTAAAATTTCTAAATGAATGGACGGACTAAAAAAAAATTTCAACAAAATCGTTCGTCTTGAACACTTTCAGAAACAAAAATTCGGGGATAAGCGAAATTTAAGGTTTTTGTTACATCTTGAGAAAACCAGCTTGTCTGAAATCCCAGGGATGATAGTTTTCAAATGGCTTCTGATCCTGTGTCTGAAAAAACGTAATGTTCTAAAAAAAAAAAAAAAAAAAAAAAGAAAAAAAAAAGGAGGTCTACACGAACACTGGACTTGATCTGAATATCAGACAAATAAAAAGAGAAAAAGAACAGGAAAACTAAACAAGGGGGGAGGAGGGGTGGGGAGCGGAGACAGACAGAAAGAACGAAAGGAAAGTAAAGCAGTGCTTAATAGCCACTTTGCTGAGCACTGTTTTGCAGACTGTTCCACCTGAACATTTTGTAACCGTCAGCGCGTAGTGGCCATCACTGTAGTCTGCACAGAGCTCAGGAGCTGTGTGAAAGTCGAGGTGGACGTCTTGGGCTCCCGTCCCTAATAAGCCTACGGTTTCTGTGGACGTAAAGCAACACTCAACCATGTAGTCTGCTCAAAGGACGCAATTCAAGCCTGGGATAATTCTATTAAAAAGAGGAAAGAAAATGTGAAACAAAGCTGACTGCTAGCGTTCTGAAACAAGATCCAAACAAAAAGGTTAAAAACTATTAAAAATTATTTAAATTGAAAAAACAAACATAAAAACGCTGATTTTAATGGGACGAGAAAAAACATGCGCACATTTTCTGGGTGAATCCCTTTTTTTCAGTGCAACGGACTGTCAGGTAAACGATGATAAATGAATTTTTTTTCCTTCTAGTTATCCTGTTTTGGATACTGGTGCTGGTAAGTAGACTTACGTAACTTTATCATGTAGTGAGCATTATCTTTGCTGTTGATGACATGTGTTTTGTCCTCAGATGGTCTTGGTGGGTGCATGGTCAAGACTCAGTCGATCTCTCTATGTCAGGCTAGCACAGCTTCAACACGACGACAGTGTCTACGGCTGTGTGCTGTGTGCTAGATGCGTGCTAAGCGATTCTGTCGTTTGAAAGTCCTTGTTGGTGTAGGATTCTGATCTCGAGGGTGGACTGTCCGTGGTTTTTGAGGTTGCGGTTGTGCCTTCATCCTTTTTGTGAGCCGGTTTGGCCTAGTGGTAAGACGTTAGGCTGGTAAGCGGAAGGACCTCGGTTCGATACCGCTTCGGCTCTCCTTTCTCTTCAAAAAGGTTGTGGTTTGTGGACACTGTCTTGTGGCTTTGTCCATCACTTCCTACTGAAACAATGAAATGGCTCTCATCGCTGCCCATCTTAATGCAGGAATCATTCTGGTGGTGACAGTGTAGCGATAGGTGTATAATTTCCCTCTCCCCCCATTTCCACACCCCCTTCCCCCCCCCCCCCTTCTCCCCGTCCCTAATAAGCCTCATCGTTTCTGTGGACGTTAAGCACCATGTTTACTTACTTCAGCAGTATAATAAAGTATTAGCAGTATAAGCCTGGTGCTTGAGATTCGGCTTAAAGTATTAGACAGCCCTTGTCAGAGCTGTGCCTGTCGGGGTTTGACCCTGTATACTTTTAAAAATAGTTCGTTTGAACCTTTTTGTGTTTGGATCCTGGGTACTTTGCCGGAGCGGTCTAGTCAGATACCTCACAAATTAGTACCTTTTTTTTCTTCTCTAGCTGGTTTGTTTTTTGTTTTTGTTTGATTGTTGTTGGTTTTGTTTTCTCTCTCGTACCTGCAGCATCATGCCATAAGGTCAAATAAATGTTATTACCGACAGCGTGACTTCAGAATTTGAAGACTGAAGACTGAAGCGTAATACTGACCATAGTCGAGCGTTGTATGTAGCCTGGAGCTACGTTGCAGACAGGAGACTCCGTTGGGAAAATCCGTAATGACTTTATTTTTGTTTTTGTATGCTTTATTGTTCCCCATCGGAATTTTCCTGTGAAAACGTCGGTTATTTTCCTTAAGCAAACGAGAAGCGAAAAGAAAGTCGCTACCCCACACTGACTATTCCTTAACGTTGATGGAAATTCTGTAGACGTTTGCCAGGACAACCGTTTTCCCGCTTCACCGTGGGATCTATAACGTGCGCAAGCCTGTAGATCGCGGGATCTCGGTGTCTTCGTCTAATCCGAAGAACGAGGCAGTGATCAGCCGTGTGCCCTGAGACCAGGGAAGTAGAGAGATGAGGTGGAGGAGGAGGTTTTTACCCGAACGGGATTCGAACCTGCAACCTATCGATCCAGAATCTACAGTCTTAGAGTGGAAGCCAAGCGAGGACGAAGGTTGGCCAGGAAGCTCCGAAAATGTTGTTCTATCAGTATTTGTGCAACAGAAATACCCTTGTTGGCTTACAAGTTGAGCTCCGCAGGGCACAGCCATGTTAGTTCACTCTTTGTTAATGAAGAGCAGAAAAGGCTGGCCCTTGATGTCATGGACACTTGCGCCACACATACCGGCCTTGTTCGTGACATCAAAGACACAAGACAGCTGCGCACACGTCTGTATTTTGGCGATTTTCAAACTTTTTTTTTTTTTTTTTTTTTTAACGGACTAGAGCATAAATGGATGGGAAATCTGCGGTGTCGATTTTCATTTCCAGTCCTATCGATAAGATCAGTGATGTCGTTTAAAAAAAGTATTTTTTTAAATTTGTATTTGTATTTTTAACCTCAGTTTGATTAAAATCCAGCCCCGAAGAAGGCACAAGCCCAGGCAAAGGCCGAAATATTGGGGACATTTCAGCTCATCTTGTTGTCTTAATTCTTTCTTCTTCTTCTTTAAATTAGATTTTTACTTATATATATATATTCTGTTTAACAATGATTCAGGACTCGATTTTGCTTGTCTGTTGTTGCGCATTTCTTAAGCTGTGATTCTGTTACACATGTACATTGCTTTTTGTCTGTTATTCATGTGTGGCACCTACATGTTATAGGGACGGGGAGCCCATGATGGCCACCTTGATTTTCACACAGCTCCTGAGCTTTAACATAATACGTTTTTAGTTAACTCCAGCGAAATGCATGTTGTGCTGCAGACCACACTATAACCATCAGAATGAAGTGCACACTCCTCGTCCTCTGTCTCCTGCCCCTGGCCATCAGTGCCATGTACATCAGAGCTCGCTATGCAGGAGGATTAAGAGGTACGTCATCCATGTATTGCGTCATCAATCTATTGCGTCATCGAGGCATTTCGTTTTTAACATGCCATTTTGTCCTGATAATAAAATAAAATACAACAATACTTTATTAATCATTTAGAGCAAATTCGGTTGTCTGTCTTTGACGAATAATAAAAAAGCAAAGAAAAGGTAAGTAAATATAGACATAGCTTCAATCACAGTGGTACAGAAAAATTATTTTAGGAAAGAAGCTGATTTTGACGTCATATTGATAACCAGCGTGAACATATATTTATATGTACGTCATTTATTACTTTTTTCAAATGCTGTTCTCGACATAATTGTTTTTGCAATCAAGCATGATGTCGTGACGTGCATTTCATATGTATATTTATGCGCCTTTAAGTGTTCTATCTATCTATCTATCTATCTATCTATCTATCTATCTATCTATCTATCTATCTATCTATCTCATCTATCTATCTATCTATAAATTCGCCGATGAATTTCAAGATGTAAATTATGACAAAGAAAAGGCGTAGTACCATAACAACAACAAGCAAACAACACACACACACACACACACACACACACACACACACACACACACACACACACACACACACACACACACACACACACACACACACTCCAAAAAACAACAACAACAACCAACAAAAACACGATATAAAGACATACATCCTTCCCTTCCAAACCAACCAACCGCCAGGAACGTGGCTGTAACACAGCCTGCTAATGAATTATATTTACTGAGTAACCAAAGTATAATTCATACTATTTTGTTCTCTCCAGATTATGAAGGTAATATTAAGTTTTTGCTTGTTTTGCGCTTGTTGCTTCTGTGAGAAAAACGTGTGAGTATTTGTTGAAAATGCGACCTTTGCGCTATTTTGCTCCAGTTTGAGTTGCTTCGTTGCATTTTGCGCTCTTTGTGCTTTTTATATTTTTTTGTATATTTTATTTTACATTTGCGCTGTAGTGCTTACACTTTTGGCCTGCCATCGCCAGCTGCGTAATCATTTTTATGTGAATACAGTAAAGATTTGTGTTTTGAACAGCCCGTTTAAGACCAGTCTGCCGTCGTTTTTGTTGTTATTGAAGTTATGCTTTGAATTAGATTACAATCTACACATATTTGGTAGGTTTGGAAGAGAGAAATGATTTAACCAAAGGCAGGGCCTGTAACAGAGTTCCTTTGTGACTGATTTCCATGCTAGTTGTTTCTATCCAGTTTGGTTGTCATAGTGTGTTGCTACAAACAATCAACGTCGCTTAGGACAACAGTCCACGAGTACTTTTAATTGATTCTGTTACGCATTACCTTTGCTTGGCGTTTCCTTTAACCACGTTGACTGTGCTTGCACGTGCAAATGACGATCTGAAACATAACAAAAGACACATGGACTAAAGCTACACGCAGGAGATGGCCAACTCTCAGGGTTCGCACAGTTAAAGTCACTTAACAATACTTTGCGAAGAATTAACCCCTTCACTGCCGCAGCCTGTAAAATTTCCGGGCTAAAAGGTTCACACATACGCGCCTCCAAACAGTATATTTGATGGTGCTATGACGAATCTACTTTCAACACTGTATTTTGATAGAAATCCTTTCACGTGCTCACGCGAAAGGGGCAAAAAAGCCTTAATGATTTCGAATTTGGCACTTTTACTGGTCGTTTTCCGAGTGACGGCGAGGCAAGCATGGCAGAGAAAGGGTTAATAAAACACAAACGTTTTATATTCAACCAGAGTGAAAAACAAAACAAAACAAAACAAAACAAAACAAAAAACAAAACAAAAAAACAACGTTCGGTATACCTTTTTACACGTTTTTTCTTCTTCTGTTACAAGATATATTTAAAATTAATAATAAAAAGTCTGAAAAAAACGTGGGCTTACTGGTGCCAAACGTACTATATATACTCAATGTATGCTATACTTTTCACAGTCGAAGGAGCTGCGTAATGCTTTCGTGCGGAGTAAGTGCAGAACCGATAACTAGGTTTACAGGCCAGGAGTTTCTTCCTCTTGTTTCAGGATTCGTGGACCCGTATGGTAATTATTGTTTGCACGGCTTTGCACTTTGCACTTTGCACTAGTATATAGCTCTGTTTTGCACTTGGCGTACTTTAGCTGTTTTGTTCTGCCTTGGTATTTTGCCTTTTCATTCTTATTTAGTATTTTGCCTATTTCAGCTGGTCGCACTGCCTTTAGTATTATGCAGTTTCACTTTCCTTTGCTCAGTTCTTTTCAAAATACTATATATGTATATATAAAGAAGAAGAAGAGGAAGAAGAAGTAAGTAACTTGGTGTTTTACGCCCAGTCAACCATTATGGTTATATCAGGGCGAAAAGAAGAAGAAAAATCAAAAGGAGCTTACATATCATTGTAAGAGAAAACGTTTTCCGGGAAGCCAAATGGCAATTTGTTTGGTTTAATTTATTTTTATTTTATATGTATATATCTCCAACAGTTTGGGCTCAGCCTCAATAAATTTGCAAGTTTTTGCCGTTTTAATGCACTCCATAGTAATTCAAACTGAACTTCGGACCAAGTGACACCGCTAAAAATAGTTTGCCTGTGCATGTGCAATACACGCACGTGAATCACGTGCTGCCTCTTGCCGCTGTCTCAGTGTACTTCAGTGAAACAGCTTTAGGCACCTGCATTTTTTAAACTAGGCCCATATAAAAGACCCATTATAGGAGTATACCTCATCCCAAAGGCGGAGCTACGGACATTGTCTTTGTGACTCTGTTCTGCATAGCAGTTGGGACAGC
>JABMCL010003901.1:347500-357500 GCA_018857735.1 Alviniconcha marisindica
CACCTTGGCCTTAATACACCATCGTCTTAACACACCTTGGCCATAATACACCTTCGTCTTAATACACGTTGGCCTTAATACAACTTCGTCTTAACACACCTTGGCCTTAATACACCTTCGTCTTAATACACCTTGGCCTTAATACACATGGCCATAACACACCTTGGCCTTAATACACCTTCGTCTTAACAGACCTTCGTCTTAATACACCTTTGTCTTAATACACCTTGGCCTTAATACACCTTCGTCTTAACACATCTTGGCCTTAATACACCTTGCCCATAATACACCTTGACCTTAATACACTTTGGCCTTAATACACATTGGCCTTAATACACTTTCGTCTTAATACACTTTCGCCTTATATACTTTTACCACAAAATCAGCAGTTTTGGCCAGCTTAACCTTTTCTTGAGACTGTTCTTGGAAGGAAACTGGAGTACATATGTAAACCCTTGTTGGCAGTGAAAGGGTTAAAGTGTTTCTCTTGTTATTCTGTGTTGGTGTCTTGGTCTTCACTGAGAGAATTTTCTTTCTGTCTTTGCAGGCTATCCCATAAGAACAGGTGAGCTCTGACACAACTGTACCTAACACTTCCACACACACACACACACACACACACACACACACACAACACACACACACACACACACACACACACACACACACACACACACACACACACACACACATTCTCTCTCTCTCTCTTTGTATCTCTCTTTTTGTCTCTGTCTGTCTCTGTCTATTTGTCTATCTGTCTGTCTGTCTGTCTGTCTGTCTGTCTGTCTGTCTGTCTGTCTGCTGTCTGTCTGTCTGTCTGTCTGTCTCTCTCTCTCTCTCTCTCTCTCTCTCTCTCTCTCTCTCTCTCTCTCTCTCACACACACACACACACACACACAATTTGAAATCATAAAAATACTAGCCATAATGATGATACGGCTTTTTTTCTTCTTTTTTTACAACTTAGATGCTCTTTCGTGAACGTGTGTATGTTGGGCAATATCTTAAGCTTATTTGACCAATCGTCAATGCTCATTCTTTATAGTATGAGCTGCGGAGAGGCATATTTCCGATTTGTGTTGTTTTATCCACAGACAGTAAAGTTTCCTTTGCATTACGACACGAGACAGCAGTGACAAGCTAAAATCGGCTTACGTGCCAGAGTTGCCGAAGGGAACGAATCCTTTAAGATTTGAGTCGGTGACAGGAGAAAGAAGGGAACGAATCCTTTAAGATTTGAGTCGGTGACAGGAGAAAGAAGGGAACGAATCCTTTAAGGTTTGAGTCGGTGACAGGAGAAAGAAGGGAACGAATCCTTTAAGGTTTGAGTCGGTGACAGGAGAAAGAAGGGAACGAATCCTTTAAGGTTTGAGTCGGTGACAGGAGAAAGAAGGGAACGAATCCTTTAAGATTTGAGTCGGTGACAGGAGAAAGAAGGGAACGAATCCTTTAAGGTTTGAGTCGGTGACAGGAGAAAGAAGGGAACGAATCCTTTAAGGTTTGAGTCGGTGACAGGAGAAAGAAGGGAACGAATCCTTTAAGGTTTGAGTCGGTGACAGGAGAAAGAAGGGAACGAATCCTTTAAGGTTTGAGTCGGTGACAGGAGAAAGAAGGGAACGAATCCTTTAAGATTTGAGTCGGTGACAGGAGAAAGAAGGGAACGAATCCTTTAAGATTTGAGTCGGTGACAGGAGAAAGAAGGGAACGAATCCTTTAAGATTTGAGTTGGTGACAGAAGAAACAACCACAGCAAATGAACATGTCTGTTGATGCTGATTCAATACGAATATCAACAAGACCATCACCACAATAACCATCATGACGACGACAGTGATGGTGAGAACAAGCCTAACGGATTCATTTGTGATGGCAAAATCAGCATGGGAAACAGAATGAATATTCATATTGAAAACGAAAGGCAACATTTCCTACTTGTTATGATGATGATAATGGCGATGATGATAACGACGATGTTAATGACGGTGACGATGATGAGAATAAGCCTAACGAACTTTCATCTGTGATGGTAAAATCAACACGGTGACGGAAAACAGCCTGAATATTCACACTGACAACGAAACGCAACATATCTCACTTATTTTTTTCTGTTTGTCTTCCAGTGGGACGCTCCATGCTCAGCCGTAAGTACCAGTTGTTATTCAGCGTTACTCAGAACTTAAAACCTCAGCCATTGTTGGGTGAGAACATTGCGTGTGCAACCGTTTCCCCACAGTTGCACACGCAATGTTCTCACCCAGCACTGGCTGAATTAAGTTGGGGGGTGAGAATTAAGTCGGGGCGAGAGTTAAATTGGGGGTGCTGGAGAGTGGGAGAGAGGGGGTGAGAGTTAAGTTGGGGGTGAGAGTTAATTTGGGGGTGAGAGTTGGGAGAGTTGGGGGTGTGGGGGTGAGGGTTTGGGGGAGTAGGGTAAGTTGGGGGTGGGGGTAGAGTTCGTGAGTGGGGGGAGTTAATTGGGGGTGAGGTTAAGTTGGGGGTGAGAGTTAAATTGGGGGGGGGGGAGAGAGTTAAGGGGGAGGGTGAGAGTTAAGTTGGGGTGAGAGTTAAGTTGGGGGTGAGAGTTAAGTTGGGGGGAGGGAGGTATGGTGGGGGTTGGGGGGGGGGAGAGTTAAGTTGGGGGTGAGGTTAAAGTTTGTGGGGTGAGGTTAAGTGGGGGGGGTGGGGGGTGAGAGTTAAGTTGGGGGTGAGGTTAGTGGGGGGGTGGGGGTGGGGAGGGGAAGGGGTGGGGGTGAGAGTTAAGTTGTGGGTAGAGTTAGTTGGGGGTGAGGTTAAGTTGGGGTGGGGGTGAGAGTTAAGTTGGGGGTGAGAGTTAAGTTGGGGGTGAGGGTTAAGTTGGGGGTGGGGGTGGGGGGTGAGAGTTAATTCGTGTGTGTGTGTGGGGGGAGGGGGAGGGGGAGGGGGTGAGAGTTAAAGGGAAAGAACGAGAGTTTGTTTGAGGAATGAATGCTTAGAGTTGTAATAAAGTATTATGTATAAGCTCTTATCACATTTATCACTGTTTGACATGGCACATATTTCTGTCTTCAGTTGCTGAAGCTAAAGTACCGTTACAATCAATAAACAATACAATAGAGTACAATAATCCACTACAATACAATACAATAGTATTTCATTAATCCTTAAAAATGAAATTCAGTTGTCTGCCCTTTGACAAATAATAACAAGTACATAAAAACGTAATTGAATGCTGTACAGTTTCACTCGCTTAATTAGAATAAACTAATAATAAAATAATAAATAAAACAGATATGTAGCTAATGTGGTAACATAAAAATATCTGGTTATCGGCTCGACATTACGTTCAGATTGGATGTTTTGTGTGTTGAAACGCCGATAAACATTAGTGTTCCATTAGTTCACGTGTGCATTTATAATGTTTACGGGTTGTCCGTCACACTGTTTTGTCATAGCAATTAATTTTGCTTCACGGTAATGCAGATTTTGCTGGACAAACGAGTGCTCTTCTTTTGCAGGTTTCCCACTGAAGTCGCGTGAGTTTATGCTTTAGTTGGACATTAAGTTTACCTGTTACATTGTATCTTTTGAACTGCAATTAGTTGACATTTACCTTTTGAACTGTTTGACATCATATGCATGCTAAAACAGTCGTTTTATTAATTACACGGAATTATAATACGGCGTGTGTGTGTGTGTGTGTGTGTGTGTGTGTGTGTGTGTGTGTGTGTGTGTGTGTGTGTGTGTGTGTGTGTGTGTGTGTGTGTGTGTGTGTGCATACGCGCGTGCGTGCGTGCGTGTGCGTGCGTCTGTGTGTTTGAGTGAGTGAGTGAGTGAGTGAGTGTGTGTGTGTGTGTGTGTGTGTGTGTGTGTGTGTGTGTGTGTGTGTGTGTGTGTGTGTGTGTGTGTGTGTGTGTGTGTGTGTGTGTGTGTGTGTGTGTGTGTGTGTGTGTGAAAATTGGGATTGTTAATAATTTCTTACTATCGGGTAATCTGTACTTTATTTGGTATTCATTTTTGTCACACAGAGAAGTGTTGGTCTGTGTTGACATGACTAGTCGGTGGCTGTTGTTCATTTTTGGAATAGAGAACTTTTCGACTGTGTTGACATGACTGGTCGTTGGATGCTTTTCATTTTTGGAATAGAGAACTGTTGAACTGTGTTGACATGATTGACGGGTGGCTGTTTTAATTTTTGAAATATAAAACTGTTGGACTGTGTTGACTGATGGGTGGCTGTTTTTCACTTTTGGAATAGAGAACTGTTGGACTGTGTTGACATGACTGATCGGTGGATGCTTTTCATTTTTGGAATAGAGAACTGTTGGACTGTGTTGACATGACTGGTCGGTGGATGCTTTTAATTTTTGGAATAGAGAACTGTTGGACTGTGTTGACATGACTGGTCGGTGGATGCTTTTCATTTTTGGAATAGAGAACTGTTGGACTGTGTTGATACGACTGGTCGGTGGATGCTTTTCATTTTTGGAATAGAGAACTGTTGGACTGTGTTGATACGACTGGTCGGTGGCTGATTTCATTTCTGGAATAGAGAACTGTTGGACTGTGTTGATTTGACTGATGGGTGGCTGCTTTTCATTTTTGGATTGCAGAGTACTTCGTGCCAGCTGGAGGAAACTTCTACTAGTTCTGAAGGTAAGCTTTCCCTTCAACTCTTTCTTTACGTAGCGCATGCGTCGTTCGTTCCGTTGGAATTGTTACACTCCGAGTTGTCTCCGGACAGGTACTGGTGGGGACCGAGATCCAAAATTGTGTGTGTGTGTGTGTGTGTGTGTGTGTGTGTGTGTGTGTGTGTGTGTTGTGTGTGTGTGTGGGCGCGCGCGCGCGCATTTATTTGTTAGTGTTGTGTGTGTGTTTGTAGTGTGTGTGTGTGTGTGTGTGTGTGTGTGTGTGTGTGTGTGTGTTATGTGTGTGTGTGTGTGTGTGTGTGTGTGAATGTGTGTGTGTGTGTGGTGTGGGTGTGGGTGTGGGTGTTGTGGTAGGGGTGCGGGGAGGGTGGGGGTGCGCACTGTCACCACCAGAATGGTTCTAAATTAAGATACATTGCAATATTTACTTCCATCTGCGGGTCAAATTCAAAAGACAGTGTCCATAGACCGCAACTTTGGAAGACGAAGGAGACCCAAAGCAGGAAATAGAACCGATGTCGTCTGCGTAACAGCCTAACTGACACCTTTTGAATCTGCTTGGTCCACCCGACGAACCATGTTTTTATTCTGGATCTGGATCTGGAATCGTACTTTGCAGGGACCAATATTTGGTCATTTTCGCAACGGAACTGGCGAGCGGAATGCGAAATATTATTTCATTTGCTTCACATTCTCAACCTGCTGAATAAATTCACCCGTGTACTGCTACTACCACTACTACTGCTGCTGCTACTACTGCTATTACTACTACTACTACTGCTACTGGATACGTAGAGAACCTAACCCGCACAGGCCCTAAGCGCTGACACATTCTTTACATATACAGTACATAATTATTGTCAAAATTCAACGCATACAACAAGAACGCACCCACCCACACGCACGCACCCACATCCACACACACATGCACGCGCGCGCACGAACGCACGGACAAACGAACGCACACACACAGGCACGCACCCCCCCACCCCCCCAGCACCAGCCGCCACCACACACACACCACACACACACACACACACACAACACCACACACACACACACACACACACACACACACACACACACACACACACACACACACACACACACACACACACACACACACACACACACACACACACACACACATACAGCCGCATATCGGGATAAAGAAACTGAAGAAAGGGTTCTTAAAAAGAGAAAGGTTTTCGACGAAACTCTAAACAACAGATCACTCACTCATTCAGAATCACATGCGACGTGTGCGCAGTGAGTCTGCTCGAGAGCGGAGAATAGCGCTATATGAAAGCTATGATTATTAATAATAATAATAATAATCTAAAAGAGCTAACAGAGGTATTGCTATTATTATTTTCTCCTCAGATGCTGACGTAGCGGCGGTGTAACAGCTCTCACATTCTGCACTTCATCGTTTCCATGACTGCATGCAGACATCTCGCCACTTCGCGTCACCTCACGAGACATCCGGGACGGAAGCTGTTCAAACCAGTGAACGTCATCGTGTCAAGTTTCAAACGCAAGATGGCGCGCTTGCAGACATTCTGCCCGGAAACGCTTTGGAGACAAAACATTTTCAGCGAAAATTGTAATAGATTTTGAATAAAAAATGTAAAAATATTTTGAGAAAAGAGAATTGTTTTAGAAGATAATGTTAAAAATAAAACATGGACAATGATAATTTTTGTATCAAACAGAATAATTATGTGTAGATGACAAGACATGCGGCAGATAGGCAAATAGAACAAAGCATGTACGTGTACACACAGAAACAGACAGACAGACAGACAGACAGACAGACAGACAGACACACACACACACACACACACACACACACACACACACCACGCACGCACGCACGCACGCACGCACGCACGCACGCACGCACGCAGACATACATACAGACAGACAGGCAGACAGACACACACACATACAGAAACACACACACACACACACACACACACACACACACACACGCACGCACGCACGCACGCACGCACGCACGCACGCACGCACGCACGCACACACGCACGTACGCACGCACACAGATATACAGACACACACACACATTACACACACACGTACACACACAGACACACACACACACATACACAGACACACAGACACATACAGACACACACACACACACACACACACACACACACACACACACACACACACACACACACACACACGCACGCACGCACGCACGCACGCACGCACGCACGCACGCACGCACGCACGCACGCACGCACACGCACGCACGCACACAGACATACAGACAGACAGACAGACAGACACACGCACGCACACATACACGCACACAGGCATACAGACAGACACACACACACACACAGACATACAGACAGACAGACACAGACAGACAGACAGACAGACACACACACCCCTCCCCCCCCCTTCCCCCTGCACTGACACATACTCAAACGCACAACGTCAGCTGGACGGCTGCATACATTTACAGTCGAAGTTAAAACACTAGCTGACAGCGATGTCAAGATTCGCTTCGGTCCCCGCGGCTATGGCTTGAGATTTAAACCAAATCAATCAAGTCCCGTACTTAGACAGCGGCCGAGGGAAGAAAAAGCCGACAGGTGCCCCTCTGCCCCTCTCATGGGAAAAAAATACTAAAGGGAGTTAATTCTCATTGACTGTCAGTGAGGCCTAACTTATTGCGTACGAACAGCCCTTTCGTCTTTAGTATCCATTATGCAAATGGAACGTGTTTGCCCACCGTGTGAAGCAGACATTTTGAACTGGCGTGTGATGTGATAAGTGGAGGGTTTCCTGAGGGCTCAGTATTCACTAACAGTGACGGGAGTTTGGTTGTTGAGAAATCAGTTGTTTTGCTGTCACCCCCCTCACTGTTTGTCTTTTCCCATCTCCTTTGTTTTCCACTTTTTCCTCTCTTTCTCTTATCTGCCTCACTTTTCTGCCTCAGTCGTCTCCGCCTCTTTTCTCCTCGTCTCCCATTTCCCTAGTCTCTCTCCTTCTCCTCCATCTTCCTCTCTCCCTCTCCTCCATCTTCCTCTCTTTTCTCCCTGTTCCCCATTTCCCATCTCTCTCTCCTTCTCCTCCATCTTCCTCTCTTTTCTCCCTGTCCCCCATTTCCCATCTCTATCTCTCCCTCTCCTCCATCCTCCTCTCTTTTCTCCATGTCCCTCCTCTCCCTTCTCTCTCTCCTTCTCCATCTTCCTCTCTCCCTCTCCTACATCTTCCTCTCTCCCTCTCCTCCATCTTCCTCTCTTTTCTCCCTGTCCCTCATTTTCCTTCTCTCTCTCTCCTTCTCCTCCATCTTCCTCTATCCCTCTCCTCCATCTTCCTCTCTCCCTCTCCTCCATCTTCCTCTCTGTTCTCCCTGTCCCTCATTTTCCTTCTCTCTCTCTCCTTCTCCTCCATCTTCCTCTCTCCCTCTCCTCCATCTTCCTCTCTCCCTCCCCTCCATCTTCCTCTCTTTTATCTCTGTCCCTCATTTTCCTTCTCTCTCTCTCCTTCTCCTCCATCTTCCTCTCTCCCTCTCCTCCATCTTCCTCTCTCCCTCTCCTCCATCTTCCTCTCTTTTATCTCTGTCCCTCATTTTCCTTCTCTCTCTCCTACTCCATCTTCCTCTCTTTTCTCGCTCTTCTTCACCCTTTCACTTTTCTCTTCCGCGCTGATCTCCCTCTCTTTTCGTCCCAATCCCCCGTTTTTTCTCTCTTTCCATCATCTCCCTCTCTTTTTCATCCACATCTTCTGCACACTCGTTGCCAGTCTGTTAAATCTCGCTCTCCCCCCTCCGCCTCCCTCGATCTCCCTGTCCGCCTCCCTCACCACACAGACTTACTCCTCCCTCTCCCTCTCTCCCACAGCTACTCTCTCGACGCTTGCTTCATCTCCCCCTTTCCTTCTCCCTCACCACCCGTCTAGGCACCTCTTCTCTCCTTGTGCCTCGATCCCTCCCTCCATCATCTCTCTCCTTCTTTCTCTCCACTCCTTCCGTCCTGTCCCCCCATCTCCCAGTTGCTCTCAACCTCCTCCTCCTCTATCTCCCACTCTCCTTCCGCTCTCTTTGTCTTCTAGGTCATCGTCTTCCTTAATTGCCACCCCTAGCTTTCAGTCCGTTCCTCACTCCCGCCCACTCAGCCCTTTAACCTTCTATCTTCCATTGTCTCTCCTCCCTGACTCTGCCCCCCCCCCCCCTCCCCTCTCTCTCTCTCTCTCTCTCAAATCTCTCTCCCACCCCCCCATCTCTCTCTGTCTCTTTATCTCTCTGTTTCTCTGTGTGTGTGTCTCTGTCTGTCTCTCTCTCCCCACAGACAGACAGACTGACAGACACACACATGCACGCACGCACGCACACACGCACGCACGCACGCACACAAACGCACGCACAGTCACAGTCACACACACACACACACACACACACACACACACACACACACACACACACACACACACACACACACACACTCACTCTACTCACCTCTCCAACCTTCTCCAACCTTCTCTAACCCCCCTCTCGCTCTCTGACTTGGTCCCCTCTTCCCCTCTTTGCCATCCTCTTTCGCTCTCTTCCTCTCTTTCCTTCTGCCCCCCCCCCCCCCCTGAACCCCTACCCCCATGTCTTCCTCTATCACCTGTCAACGCCACGAGCTCGTAAATCTTTACGGAGTATCAGAGTTATTATTATTATTATTATCTCCCTCCATCATTTTGTCTCTCTTTGTCTCTTTGCCCTTCTGATTCACTCTCTTTTTCTTTACCTCCGTCTGTCCCCTCTTCTGTCTCGCTCTTCTGTCTCCCTCTTCTGTCTCCCTCTTCCGTTTCCCTCTTCTGTCTCCCTCTTCTGTCTCCCTCTTCTGTCTCCCTCTGTCTCCCTCTTCTAACTCCCTCTGTCTCCCCCTTCTGTCTCCCTCTGTTCCCCGTGTGTCGTCACTGTGCCGTTTGACGGCTTGGCTGTTAGGGAGGACGGCGAGGTTAACGCTCCACTCTTCATCACCTGTCAGTAACAAACTGACATCACCTGTCAGTAACAAACTGACATCACCTGTCAGTAACAAACTGACATCACCTGTCAGTAACAAACTGACATCACCTGTCAGTAACAAACTCTTCATCACCTGTCAGTAACAAACTGACATCACCTGTCAGTAACAAACTGACATCACCTGTCAGTAACAAACTGACATCACCTGTCAGTAACAAACTGACATCACCTGTCAGTAACAAACTCTTCATCACCTGTCAGTAACAAACTGACATCACCTGTCAGTAACAAACTGACATCACCTGTCAGTAACAAACGAGCAAGACTGATGGCAGAGAGGAGTTATGTGGTCTCTCACTCCGCACTTCCGCTGCTG
>JABMCL010003901.1:360000-365000 GCA_018857735.1 Alviniconcha marisindica
GGCGAATAACGTATGAAACAATTACGCAAAACGTACAGGACTAACACACTGCACAAGTTCAAAAACAACTTATTTTCATTTTTGTCAGCTTGAGATGCAATGAAAATATAAATAGAACCAACGCTGGTTATATACCCAGAGGAAATGAAACCTTAAGGATGGAGACATCTCAACCACCGAGTGCCTCGATCACGTAACCCCTGAACCTACTAAAGTTCACATAAGTTCATATCCCTTTCTCTACCAAACCAGCATATAAAAAAAGGTTCCGCGATATTCACAAACCATAAACATTAATTCCACTTCCACTTTAACGAGGTTTTCAAGTTCAGAAAGTTTTTCTCCACGCACACGACACACGTATGAAAAGGAAGTAAAAGTGAGCACTGTCCAACCGAACATTGCGACGTGACGCATCGTCATTGGGTTTAGGTGACGTTGCCTTGCTGTCAAACTTGATGGATGATGTCAGAATTCACCCACCGTATAAAACCTGCCTGACCATTAAGCAGGAATTTTAGAATCTTTCCTGTATTCAAGGTAAGCGGAACATTTTCATTGAATTTGATCGCAGTGTGTGATATAGGCGATACATTTACATTTGGGTTAAATTAAGACAAAAGCCTATTGTGTTTTGTTGAAAATACGGGGGTAAATCAGTTGTTCACTGAAAATCAAGCTACAGAAGAAAGAGGAAACATCAAAAAGAGGTAGGTAAGGAAGACCGAGATTTTGCAATAATATGTTTAAAACTGTTTGTTATACACCATCTTGAGCAGTCTGGGTGATTTAACCTTTGAAATGAATCAAATATTTGTTGTTCTCTTTGTGTGTGGTGCTAATGCTCGGGAATAATGGTTGAACAAAGGAGGGTAACTAACATAGGTAAAAACAAACAAACAAACAAACAAACAATAACGACAAAATACCCCCCCCCCCCCCCCACGCACACACAAAGAAAACTATATAAAAAATACACACACCAAACAAAACAAAATAAACAAACAACGACAACACAAAACCATCGAGTATTGCGCAGTGAAACACCTTTTTTTTGACATACCTGGTCAGTCAAGCACAACCGGGTTTGTCGCTGAATCACAAGAGACACGTGGAAAGTAAGAGATCAAAAATAAACCACAGTTTTGAAAGCGACAGAAGAGAGCGTACTCTTCCTGGAAAAACCTGCTTCCTCTCATTTTTGCATTTGTTTTGGTGTATTAATTAAATTAAGTTAATTTTTGACTCATGAAATTACTTGTTGATTAATTAAATTAAATTAAGGTGAATTTTGACAATATGTGCTTGTAAAGAAGGTGTAAGCGCTTAGGGCCTGTGCGGGTTAGGCGCTCTAAGTATTCATTATTATTTTTTGTATATTCAGCCACCCCGCTCCATCCCTTCCTCTGCAATATGACCGTTATAGTTTTCACATCTGATCTTAATCTGAAATAAACTGTGTTGCTTATTGACCAAAAGAATCTGTGTGTTAACACGGAATATGCAAAATCACGCAAATTTACTTTCCGGGCTCATTCTGTTAAACAGGTCTTCCATATGTAAGTGTAATTCTCAATCAGTGACTTAGTTGTTTGGTTTTTCTACACTTCGACCTAAATCAAATAAAAAGTTTATATATTAATATTCACCTTTTGCCAACCATCGCGAAATTTGTTTTGAACATTTACATTTGACCATATGTTTCTATTGTAATTAGTGTCTTTATTTTAAATTACGTAATTTGTCGCTAGACAGCGCACCTCCCTAAAATTAAAGAAAGCGGGGAGGGAAGGGGAAGGGGGTGGTTGGTGATTTCGTATGGCAGGTTTGAATCCATTTGTGATACGAGCAATCAGATAGCAGGATCAAACTAAAGCAACGGTACCAACAAGAACGACAACAAAACAGTTCTAACACTTACAAGAAGAAGAAGAAGAAGAAGAACAACAACAACTGTACTTTGCGAAGAAGAAGAAGAAGAAGAAGAAACTGGAAATTTGCGGTGACGAGAAACAGAAAACATTTGCAAATTATTTCCTTTTGCAATTCTCCTTTAATCTGCAAAGAAGAAGAAGAAGAAGAAGAAGAAGAAGAAGAGAAAAAGAAGAAGATTTTAGCAGTCTGCGATGAAGAGTAAAGAAATTTGCAAATTATTTCCTTTGCGATTCTCCTTTGTTCTGCGAAGAAGAAGAAGAAGAAGAAGAAGAAGAAGAAGAAGAAGAAGAAGAAGAAGAAGAAGAAGGAGAAGAAGAAGGAGGAGAAGAAGAAGAAGAAGAAGAAGAAGAAGAAGGAGAAGAAGAAGGAGGAGAAGAAGAAGAAGAAGAAGAAGAAGAGCACGACAACACGGACACGAATCAGCTCCTACACCACTACCGCGTCTTCTCTTGTCTTGTCCAGTGCCGCACTGCATTCAGATGTCTGGCACAACACGACAGTAGGGGACCACCGGCTGTGGGGTGGTGGTGGTGGTGGTGGCGGTGGTGGTGGGGGAGGGGATGGGAAGTTGTTTTGTCCGGTAGTGTGGGATGGTGTACTCACCTATACGACGAAACACAAGGAACAATGAAACACAAGCGCTTTCGTCAGAAAACTGTCTTCGTCAATATAACAATAATAATAATAATAATAACAACAGTAACAATGATAGGCTACTACTACTATACTACTACTACTACTACTACTACTACTACTCTACTACTACTACTACTACTACTAACAACAGTGCTAATAGTACTAGCTTTTATAGAGCGCACATCCAGTGTACTTTGCAATTTCCAGAACAAAAACAAACAAACAAAATGAAGGGGGTGAGGGGTAGATTATACCATTCCAGTACAGAACTAGACAGAACTACGTAAAACAATAATAACAGCACATAGAACACTTACAACTTCATGCTTACAAACATCTCAGCTGGCAAGTAGAGAAAAATATTTCAAACTCATGAACTTTACTAATACATTTACAAGGCAGGAAAACATTTGGGGAATTTTTACGCGGAGAAAGCTTTTCTGAACAGAAAGTCTTTTTTGAAGGAGGAGAGAGTGTTTGAAAGGCTAGTGCGAAATGGAATACAGTTCCAGACACTCTTGGCTTGAAACTTGAAAGGACGCTGTTGGAGCGATTTAGTGTTAGTCCTGATGTAGCTGTCTGCTGCCGTTCCGTTTCTGTCGGTGTATGTACACCCTGCACGTTGTTCACGTGCACATGACTGTGGTGCGAGTGCTGTGTATGTAGACCCTTCACGTTGTTCACGTGCAGATGGCTGTAGTGCGAGTGCTGTGTATGTGGACCTTGGTCAGTGTTCATTGTGGTGCGAGTGCTGTGTATGTAGACCCTGATCGTTGTTCACGTGCAGATCTCTGTGGTGCAAGTGCTGTGTCTGTAGATCTTGGTGGTTGTTCACTAGTGCTGTGTATGTAGACCTTGGTCGGTGTTCATCGTGGTGCGATGTCTTTGATGGTGTGTATGTAGATCTTGGTCGTTGTTCATTGAGGTGCGTGTGCTATGTATGTAGACCTTGGTTGTTGTTCACGTGCAGATGGCTGTGGTTCGTGTGATGTGTATGTAGACCTTGGAAGGTGTTCACGTGCAGATGGCTGTGGCTCGTGTGCTGTGTATGTAGACCTTGTTCGTTGTTCACATGCAGATCTCTGTGGTGCAAGTGTTGTGTATGTAGACCTTGGTCGTTGTTCATTGTGGTGCGAGTGCTTGCGTACATAGACTTTGGCCGTTGTTCACGTGCATATGTCTTTGGTGGTGTGTATGTAGACCTTGGTCGTTGTTCATTGAGGTGCGTGTGCTGTGTATGTAGATCCTGGTCGTTGTTCGTGTGGTGCGTGTTCTACGTATGTAGACCTTGGTCGTTGTTCATTGAGGTGCGTGTTCTACGTATCTAGACCGTGGTCGTTGTTCACGTGCAGATGGCTGTGGTACGAGTGCTGTGCGCCTTGTTGCTGGTATCCGGGGCTGTGTTGTCCAGACCCAGCCTAGAACGTGTGGAACGCGACACATCTGCGTCAGGTCGGTACCTTCCTCAACTGCTTGGTCACTTGTGTGCTCGGGTGCCTTTCTGTTTGGCTCATTTTCTCTGTTCGAACCAATCAGCTGGTGTGTGTGTGTGGAGGGGGGCTGTATGTATGTGTGTGTGGAGGGGCGGCGGGGTGAGGCGGGGGGGGGGGGGGGGGGGCTGTGTCTGTGTGTGCGTCCACGTTTTTGTTGTTGTTGTTGTTGCTGTTTTTGTTGTTGTTGTTGTTGTTGTTGTTGTTGTTGTTGTGTGTTGTTGTGTGTGTGTGTGTGTGTGTGTGTGTGTGTGTGTGTGCGATGTGAAAAAGCTGTGATTCGATCTTAACGGTCCTGGGATACGGGTCTTTCGTAATCAACAAACAAGGGAGTTAATTAGCGTTCGAAAAACGTCCCGCAAACACAGCAACAAAAACCCAAGTCCATGCGAGTAAACGCAAGGTGCACGAACTCCACCAGAGGTACATCCTTGTTCAAACATGCCATCATGATCAGACAGTCTGAGAGTTGATTTAATATCCTCACAAAATCCCGTCTTTGAATTTTGATGTGAGTTTCCATGCTCACTCAGCGGTCTGCTGCTCGCAACACTGGTTTCCTCCACGCCAAGTCTCACTCGAGCGAGATTTTAAGCGAGAGTCTGGTTGACCGAGACAAACACAGTTTCTATGTGATGAAACTGAAAAACTGACGCAACTCGCGATTACAGAGCGTGCACATGTTTGAAAAAACTCTGATTTTTTAACTGATTTTTTTAACAGATTTGCGTTGTCGTTTTACCGATCACGTGCTCACTGTGACGAAACTACACACAAAAAAAGAAGAAAAAAAGAAGAAGAAGTGAAGATAATGAACAAACACCGCGGCGTAGCGGTTAGAACCACGGGATGCGGGTCGAAAGGTCGCGGGTTCCAATCCCACGAGAGTCATGTGGGATTTTCTTGGTCATAATTAACCAGGCCTGGGAACTGCGGTAT
>JABMCL010003901.1:372500-395000 GCA_018857735.1 Alviniconcha marisindica
TTGCTGACGTTATACATCACTTGCTTTGATGACGTTTCATTGTGCTTGATGACGTCATTGCCGTATGTCCAGAGTTCCCAGTGAAGGATCTTCAGAGCCTGATGACGTTTGAGTACAACCTGCAGCACTTCCGCGCCGAGCTCCTCAAGAGTTTCTACACCGACCTCATCGCCTAGTGAGTGATTCGTCTCTGTCTCTGTTTCTGTCTGTCTGTCTGTCTGTCTGTCTGTCTGTCTGTCTGTCTGTCTGTCTGTGTCTGTCTGTCTGTCTGCTCGTCTGTCTCTCTCTCTCTCTCTCTCTCTCTCTCTCTCTCTCTCTCTCTCCGTCTGTCTGTCTGTCTCTCTCTCTCTCTCTTGGTCCGCTCTCTTCGTGTGTCTGTCCGTTTCTCTCTGTCGTCTCTTTGTCCATTTGTCTTCATGTGTCTGTCCTTTCTGTGTGTGTGTGTATGTGCTGGTCCATTTGTCTTCATGTGTCTGTCCTTTCTGTGTGTGTGTGTGTGTGTTGGTCCATTTGTCTTCATGTGTCTGTCCTTTCTCTCTGTGCGTCTGATGGTCCATTTGTCTTCATGTGTCTGTCCTTTCTGTGTGTGTATGTGCTGGTCCATTTGTCTTCATGTGTCTGTCCTTTCTGTGTGTGTGTGTATGTGCTGGTCCATTTGTCTTCATGTGTCTGTCCTTTCTGTGTGTGTGTGTGTGTGTTGGTCCATTTGTCTTCATGTGTCTGTCCTTTCTCTCTGTGCGTCTGATGGTCCATTTGTCTTCATGTGTCTGTCCTTTCTGTGTGTGTATGTGCTGGTCCATTTGTCTTCATGTGTCTGTCCTTTCTGTGTGTGTATGTGCTGGTCCATTTGTCTTCATGTGTCTGTCCTTTCTCTGTGTGTGTCTGTTGGTCTATTTGTCTTGATGTGTCTTTCCTTTCTCTCTGTGCGTCTGTTGGTCCATTTGTCTTCATGTGTCTGTCCTTTCTCTGTTGGTCCATTTGTCTTCGTGGGTCCGTTTCTGTCTGTGTGTATGCTTGTCCGCTTCTCTTCGTATACCTGTCGGTTTCTCTGTGTGTCTTTTGGTCAACTTCTCTTCGTGTGTCTGTCCGTTTTTCTCTGTCTGTCTGTTTGCCCGCTTCGCTTCGTGTGTCTGTCCGTTTCTTTCTGTGTCTGTCCATTTCTCTTCGTGTGTCTGTCCGTATTTCTTTTCTCTGTCTGTGTGTGTGTTAATTTTCTCTCCCGCCACGCCCTGCCTGTGTGTCCATTTAAATTATTATTTCTTCTTTTCGATGCGTTTGGGTCTAAATCCTAGTGTTACAAAAAACTAACCTCCCCTCCCCCTGCCTCACATATTTGCCTGCCAGCCTACTTACCTACCTGTCCTTTGTCCACAGCCGCATGATGACGCAGCAGATCCAGCAGCGCATGATGAAGAAGCTTGCCATGATCCAGCTGGTGGAAGCGCGTATGGCTATGCCCCTGCGCGGCACTATCGCCATGGCCATGACACCGATGAGCTACTCCAGCATCCGCGCGCCTGCCACCCGCAGCTACGAGTCTAATAATTAGACGGTCTCTCTGCAGGCTTTGTCTAGGTCCTTGCAGGGTCTGTCTAGGTCCTTGAAGGCTTTGTCTAGGTCCTTGCAGGCTTTGTTTAGGTCCTTACAGGCTTTGTCTAGGTCCTTGCAGTGTCTGTCTAGGTTTTAGGGACCACAGGCACTGGATATAGGTTGAATTTCGCGTGCAAGTGTGAGAATATGGTTTAGGCTGAAATGACCGTCATTTCCTTAGTAACGGAGCAATGAATAAATGAATAATATAAATAACAAAAACCAGCCTAAGCCAGGTGCCTGTGGTTTAGGTTCTGTTCTCGTAGCTAGGTGCCTATGGACGAGGTTCCAGTCTTTAGGACTTTTCTGGCTCTCAAATAAGAAATATTTTTCTAGATATTACGTGGGAATATAAATGATGACGATAAAAAATATGATGGGCATCTATACTGCTAAAGGTGCACAGGCTGGAATCGATTGAAACCTTGTTGCCATCAGTTTTCTGTTGTTTCTTTTGTACCACGAAGTCTTGTTCATACGCAATTAGATTTTTTTTTAAATAAAAAAAAATCTAGAAAGTACAGGTCTAAAGATTATGCCTGGAGACATATTACGGTAGGGTCTTGAAGGTCTTTTGAAGCAGGTCTCGTGTCGTGACGTATCTGGTTGTTTTAGTGTGATTATTCTTTTTAATCTTTAAAATATTTATTAAAGATGCCACGTGGACGCACAAAATTGCAGGAGTATGTTTCATGTGTCGATCAAATACATAACTGGGAAGCCTACCATTGTTGTGTTGTGTAACGTAGAGTGTTGTGTTGTGCCATGTCGTGTATTTTGCGCAATACGTTATGTTGTAGTTTTGTAACGTGTCGTATATAGTGTCACTTGTGTGAACCGCTCCCGAATAACCTATAACCTCTCGGAATACATTGGTGCCACATACATGAGTAAAATCAAACCACTCTCGGGTGAAATATGTACGGACTGGAGACAAATTGGATAGGAAACATCATTTGATTTTTGTGTGGCACAAGCTCTGTGTTTGTGTGACAGAGGCGGATAAATGTCGGTATTGTGAAACAAACTATAAAAACACAAGCAGAAATGTTAAAGAAGACGCTTTATTTGGACTTGGCAATTTGCCTAAAAGCCCACTCTTTTAGACATGCTGATGTCATAGTTCAGGAGCTGTGTGAGAGTTGAGGTGGCCGTCCTGGGCTGTCCGTCCTAACGAGCCTTCCGGTTTCCGTGGACGTAAAGCTATATTGAACCATGCTTCGGCATTGGTCTCAGCTTGTCCCTAATATGTCAACTGACATCTGAGGACATTAAGCAACACTACCTACCTACCTACCTACCTACCTACCTACATGCTGATGAAGAGACATGAAACGCAGAAGAACCGCCTGCAGCTGTGTACGTGTGCAGCTCGAGAGAGGCTTTTGTGTCGAAATAAACTGTTCCTGTAATGCAGAGTCCACAATAAAGCGTACTTTTTAACATCGCATGTGCATTCTGATCAGTATTTCTATTTGTAAAGGGACACTTCAGAAATCACGAGCGTGCGTGCGTGCGTGCGTGCGTGCGTGCGTGCGTGCGTGTGTGTGTGTGTGTGTGTGTGAGAGTGTGTTTGTGTGTGTGTGTGTGTGTGTGTGTGTGTGTGAGGAGAGAGAGAGAGAGAGAGAGAGAGAGAGAGAGAGAGAGAGAAGAGAGAGAGAGAGAGTGTGTGTGTGTGTGTGTGTGTGTGGAGAGAGAGAGAGAGAGAGAGAGAGAGAGAGAGAGAGAGAGAGAGAGAGAGAGAGAGAGAGAGAGAGAGAGAGAGAGAGATGGTGTGTTGTGTGTGTGTGTGTGAGAGAGAGAGAGAGAGAGAGAGGAGAAGAGAGAAGAGAGAGAGAGAGAGAGAGAGAGAGAGAGAGAGAGAGAGAGTGTGTGTGTATGTAGCGTGCGTATCAAACCGTCACTGTGACCCAGATCCATAATTTTCGCCGACGGACCGGCTTGTAAAAGCACGCGCTGAACGTGTCATTGCTTGAGAACTTAGGTTTATGGACGAGTGGTCAACAATTAACATTGATAAATGACACCAGTTTCAACAATAAGAAATATCTGGAAGTGACAACAACCATGCAACAACGAACAACATTCAGTTGCACCTGCATGCAACAACCAACAACGTTCATGAGGACACATTTCTTCTTTTTTAAATATTTTTATTCGTGTCATTTACCAACGTAACTGACAGTCGTCAACATTAGTCAGACTGCAAAAGAGTAAAGTCACACCAACATCAGCAAGGCAGCAACATGCAACAACAGCAACAATAACGACAAAAACGATCATAATTAGCCAGTAGAAGCAGAAGGTACATCTAAGCAGCTTCATTACTGAGAAAACGACGAAAACCAACAATAACTGAATATGCAAAACCGTCAACAAAATTGTCTCTACATTCACGAGAGGGGTCGCGTAGGTGGTCACGTGTCAATGGCTGACAGCATTGTTTTAGCTACCGTACAGTAAGTAGGCTAACGTTGAGCTCAAATAACCCCTACATTTGTCGAGGGCGAGCCCAGTATTATTACGCTCGTCAGCTGAGCAGGCCTGCTCAAATCAGACAATGCAGGTCGGTAGCAACAACACAAGCACGAGAGCGAGCAAGACTCCATCATTCCGAAAAGTAAGCAAGGCCTAAAAAAGAAAAAAGAAAAGAAAAAAAGAAAAAAGAAGAAGAAAAAAAGCGTGGAGTGAATGGACTAAATTTACTGTGTTATCTGTGACTGAACACACTGTTGCGACACTCCACGTAGTGTAAAAACAACATGGAAACGCGTTTCGAAGGCTCGGTCAACCATGACGGTTATATCAGAGCGTCTCATCCGCCCCGAGTTTGAATTAAGGGTCCATAGTGACGGCAAGTGTGTATAGACCTCGAGAAGGGGCTTTTCCAGAAGTTGTTTTTTCGAAAGATTAGTCTGTCCCCTTCCCTCACACATCCGCTCCACATAAACACACCTTCTACACACACACACACACACACACACACACACACACACACACACACACACACACACAAACACACACACACACACACACACACACACACACACACACACACACACACACACACACACACACACACACACACACACACCCTCCTAACCTGCCTCCATCCCCTCCTGAGTCTTCAGCTCATGTGTCAAATGAAAATTTGTATTTTTATGCTTTGTATTTTGATGAATAATAAAGATTTATTTATTGGATTTGATTCCCACTCCCCCCCGCCATCTCTCAGTGGTTTTGCTAGCGCCCGTCAAAGAAAATCGTCGCGAAGACCTTCTCTTTCCACGCCTCTCTCCTCCATGATGATATCTGTGTGAAGGAAAACTACTCTCTTTCCTCTCTGTAGAACCGGCATTCATGCACACAGAGACTGGAAGCTGTCCTCAAAGTTCAAGCTTTTAATTAGCGTCCTTTCAGTTTCCGTGGTGGGCGGAAGTGTCGTTTTACATAAAACCAACACAAATAAAAGTAATTCAACGCAGTAATCTACATCTAAATGCCTGTTCTACACCCTCAGTCCTCTTCCTGAACAAAAATGAATGTCGTGTGGATATTCCTCCTTGCTAGAGACGCTCATGGCGATTCTCTTTCAATTATTTCTCTTGCGCGGAAAACTAAGGACGTCTAGACTTCAGTTTGGACAAGAATTAGGCACAAGTTTGTGATTTGAACTGCCGGTGGTACCCATAAAACTATAGCAGGAAGAAGTCAGCGTGTCCATTTAAACTACCCATTACAGAGACACTCGTCGGCTCACGTGCCAACTGGTCAAAACAGTTGCAATCTGGACGGACATAATAACAACTGCCTCAGCTCATAACACACGTGTGGGCGGACATAACAACAAATGGCTCATAACACACGTATGGACGGACATAAAAAGCCTCATAACACACGTGTGGACGGACCTAACAAATGCCTCATAACACACGTGTGGACGGACATAACAAATGCCTCGTAACACACGTGTGGACGGACATAACAAATGGCTCATGACACACATGTGGATAAATGCCTCATAACACGGGTGTGGACGGACATAATGCCTCATAAACACACGTGTGGACGGACATAATAACAACTGCCTCATAACATAGGTGTGGACGGACATAACAAATGCCTCGAAACACACGTGTGGACGGACATAATAATAAGTGTCTCATAACACATGTGTGAACCGACATAACAAATGCCTCATAACACACGTGTGGACGGACATGACAAATGCCTCATAACACACGTGTGGACGAACACAATAACCAAATGCTTTTAATATACACATGTGCTCACGCACGCGCGTACGTACGCAGAGGTATACAAAGTCTGAAAGATACGCACACGGACAATTATACAGACGTATGCACGCATGCGCACATACATACATAGTAAAGAAAGCGAGACAGACGTATGCACGCACGCACACATATAGACATGCTTGCAGGCACACGAACACACACACACAAGTTCACACACACACACACACACACACACACACACACACACACACACACACACACACACACACACACACGCACGTGCGCAGAGAACTCAAGGAAATACACACACCCCACCCAACAAACACACACCCAGTACTGCTTTATGATATTTCGATGCGAGGAATCGCGGACTGTTGCCTCTGATCGCTCCCCTCCATTGTGACGTGTTTGTTGCGTGCGTCACCACTGTCGTCGGTGACGTCATGGTGACGTGCGATAGGAGGGAGACTGCCACAGGTGTCGGTGACGTCATGGCGACGTGCGATAGGAGGGAGACTGCCACAGGTGTCGGTGACGTCATGGCGACGCCCAATTGGAGGGAGACTGACACAGGCGTCGTTAGAACTGCGGTGTTTTATGGACATGGGGAAAGTAGTGTCCACCCCACTCTCCGACCTGTGGAATCAAATCAAATCAATCTCTATTGTTCACAATTATACATTAACATGTATACGCTTAAAAGTATTTGTTCTTTGATTCAAAAAGCAAACAAACATACAAACGAAAAGTAAGGAAGATGGAAGTAGTTACAGTTAATATAATAAATACAATTATTTCCGTATCAGTTTCTATCTTATCGCCGCTCCACCATTGCACACACATTATTTAACGTCAACGCACAACACACGTGTGCGTGCGTATACACATCCAGACATCCACACACACACACACACACACACACACACACACACACACACACACACACACACACACACAAACGCGCGCGCGCGCACACAAAACATACACACGCGCACGGACACAGACACAGATACAGACAGACACACAGACAGACAGAGACACAGATACAGACATACACACAGACACAGATACAGACAGACAGACAGACAGACACACAGAGACACAGACACAGATACAGACATACACACAGACACAGACACAGACACAGATACAGACAGACAGACAGACAGACAGACAGACAGACAGACAGACAGACAGACAGACAGACAGACAGACAGACAGACACACACACACACACACACACACACACACACACACACACACACACACACACACACACACACACACACACGATAAATGACTGACGAAGACATTCCCCTACCGAAGACTACCCGGAAGGAACGTGCTTCCGTCATCGGAGTCTGACGTCACAGTGGCGTGGCTGACAGCCAGTGACGTTTTCCTCAGAGCGCTGTACATGCCGTCACCCACTGTCAGTGACGCACTGGAAGGTGACGGGGGCCGTGAGGTGACGTCATCCAACGCTTGTCGCAGTCTGAACAATGACAACAGCAACGATGATACTATTTCTAAGAAACAACCAATAAACAGAACAACGACACTGACTGAATACGAGAAACACACACACACACACACACACACACACACACACACACACACACACACACACAACACACACACACACACCACACACACACACACACACACACACACACACACACACACACACACACACACACACCACACACACACACACACACACACACACACACACACACACACACACACACACACACACACACACACGCGCCGCGCCACAACACACACACACACACACACACACACACACACACACCACACACACACACACACACACAACACACACACACGCTCGCGCGCGCATACGCACACACACACACACACACACACATACACACACACACACACACACACACACACACACACACACACACACACACACACACACACACACACACACACAAAGACCCCCCCTCCCCTGCCGCCCCACCAAAAAACAAACAAAACAATAACAACAAAACCAACGTCGTTCTACAGACACAATTTTTCAGCTTATTAAAGATGTGGTTATAAACACGCAGAAAAAAGAAAGAAAAAAGAAGAAGAAGAAAGAAATAAGAATGACTGTTAGCGTTCTAAAACAAGACCAGACACATAGAAGGTTCAAAAGAACGCTATTTATTAAGATAGAAACACAATCTGCAATTTTTGGGGGTAATCCCATTTATTAAGCTACAAAACGACACTTAGACAACAGTTAAACAGTGAAAAACAATGATAAATGAGATGAGAAGCTAAATCAATTCGGGTTGAGCTATGTCGTTTTCCTCTACAGAAAAACAACACAGATTTGTGTGTGTGTGAAATAATTGATTGTTTCGTGTGATAAAACAAAACAAAAAACATTACAACCAAAAACAGATAAGCGATTTAGCTTTTCATCTCATTTTTCGTCGTTTTTCACCGTTTAACCGTTGTTTAAGTGTCGATTTATAGCTTGATAAAGGGTATTACTCCGAAAATTTGCAGATTGGGTTTCTGTCCTATTAAATAGAGTTCTTTTGAACCTTTTATGTGTTTGGATATAGACAGGCAGGGGAGAGAGAAAAATGGTAGGTGGGCGAACAAAGAAGATTGCTCACTTAGAAAATGTCTCGGGTAAAGGCTTGGTATATCCATCTCTGCCAACCAGCCAGAAGGTCTTGTGAATTCCTTTACCCTGAATAAATCAATACAAGATAAAGTGACAACTCTGCCTAGTTCAGGCTCGAAAAACAACACAGATGTTTGAGTGAAATGATTTACTGTTTCGTATGATAAAAACGTTACAAAAACAAAGAACAACAACAACAAAACTAATAACGCTGACATCTGTACTAAGCTACATAAACTCGAGACAGCAGAACCGTCAACTATTACCTAGTCACACTCGCACACCAACACAAATTGTTCTTCTCTTCTTCCATATAGATGAGCAACTTCAGCACACTAAGTTTACAGGTCTTACTTTTGTAAAGTTTCAGCCAGGAACAGTTATGGGCTGGGGCACTGAAGGAGTTAGATAAAGTGATGTGAGGCAGATGTTAGAAAGATAAAGTGATGTGAGGCAGAGGTTAGAAAGATAAAGTGATGCGAGGCAGAGGTTAGAAAGATAAAGTGATGGGAGGCAGAGGTTAGAAAGATAAAGTGATGTGAGGAAGAGGTTAGAAAGATAAAGTGAATCGAGGCAGAGGTTAGAAAGATAAAGTGAATCGAGGCAGAGGTTAGAAAGATAAAGTGATGGGAGGCAGAGGTAAGAAAAATAACGTGATGGGAGCCAGAGGTTAGATAGATAAAGTGATGGGAGGCACAAGTTAGAAAGATAAAGTGATGGGAGGCAGAGGTTAGAAGAATAACGTGATGGGAGCCAGAGGTTAGATAGATAAAGTGATGGGAGCCAGAGGTTAGATAGATAAAGTGATGGGAGGCACAAGTTAGAAAGATAAAGTGATGCGAGGCAGAAGTTAGAAAGATAAAGTGATGTGAGGCAGAAGTTAGAAAGATAAAGTGATGGGAGGCAGAAGTTAGAAAGATAAAGTGATAGGAGGCAGAAGTTAGAAAGATAAAGTGATGGGAGGCAGAAGTTAGAAGGATAAAGTGATGCGAGGCAGAGGCTAGAAAGATTCTGCTCTGCGTGCAATTACTGCAACAAAGTTACATCATACCGACCTTGACCTGAATCATGCCTCGCTCCAAGGTCATAAAACCGCAGTTCAACTCCTCAAGGGCAGCCTGCATCTCTGAACTGATGTGAATGTGCAGAGCTGTCAATGGAATAAATCAGACATCACTGAACTAATGTGAATGTGCAGAGCTGTCAATGGAATAAATCAGACATCACTGAACTAATGTGAATGTGCAGAACTGTCAAAGGAACAAATCAAACATCACTGAACTAATGTGAATGTGCAGAGCTGTCAATGGAATAAATCAGACATCACTGAACTAATGTCAATGTGCAGAGCTGTCGATGGAATAAATCAGACATCACTGAACTAATGTGGATGTGCAGAGCTGTCGATGGAATAAATCAGACATCACTGAACTAATGTCAACGTGCAGAGCTGTCGATGGAATAAATCAGACATTACTGAACTAATGTGGATGTGCAGAGCTGTTGACGGAATAAATCAACCATCACTGAACTAATGTGAATGTGCAGAGCTGTCGATGGAATAAATCAACCATCACTGAACTAATGTGGATGTGCAGAGCTCTCGACGTGAATGTGCAGAGCTGTTGACGGAATAAATAAAACATATCTGAACTGGTGTTAATGTGCAGAGTTGTCGCTGGAATAAATCCAACATCTCTGAACTGATGTGAATGTGGACCGCTAACAGACGGGGCTAAAAGCGGATATTACCGCAAATAGAGTGCTAGGCAAAGCAACCGTGACAAGTCATTTGCGCCTCGGAAGAACTGAGGTGTTGAGGAGCTTGAAACACTGCTTGCAGGCGCTGCAGACACAAAACCAAGGACAAAACACCGTCGATCGCCTGGAAGAGGCAGGCGTGGAAAAAGAAAGCGCTCGACGATCTTACTTCAAAGGACGAAAAAGGGCCATGGTCAGAGCGCACAAATGACCAAGACTGGAACTGTTCCAAGGCAACGCTGAGCACGCTTCTGAGGGACGGGGCGGAGAGCGCAATTATGGGCTTTCCCGAGCACGCAGTTATTTTTTTCATGGTGCTCTACGTCCACAGAAACCACAAGGCTTATTAGGGACTGGGAAAGAATGGGACAGGGAATGAACGCCCAGACCCACCTCCCCGTTCACACAGCTCCTGAACTTTCCAGCTCAGTAAGTAAGTAGGTAAGTAGGTAAGTAGGTAAGTAGGTAGGTAGGTAGATAGGTAGGTAGGTAGGTAGGTAGGTAGGTAGGTAGGTAGGTAGGTAGGTAGGTAGGTAGGTAGGTAGGTAGGTAAGTAAGTAGGTAAGTAAGTAAACACATTGCTTTACGCCCACAGAAGCGAGATGACTTATTAGGGACGGGCAGAAGGGAGGGAAGGGCAAAAGAATGAGTGGCTCGTCCCGCGCGCTCCGCCCCTCAGAAGACGGAAGAAGCCGTGGACCACCGCCAGAACAACAGCTACTGAAGCTCAGTTGATGACGATGTAGGGCAATATCCACTTTTAGCCCCGTCGGTTCGCTATCCTCAAATGGTTTGAGGATGCGTGTGTGCGTGTGTTTGTGTATAGCACTGGCATAGTACACAATGAACTGATATGTGGAGATGCCAACGTAGTGCATACTTAAGTTCATTCCGTCCACGCACACACACACGCACGCACACACGCACGCACGAACGCACGCACACACACACACACACACACACACACACAAACACACACACATTCTCATACCACACACATTCTCATACCATTTGAGGACCACGAACCGACGGGGCTAAAAGTGGACATTGCCTGATGTAGAACATCATGTCCTCGGATGTCGGTTGACATATTAGGGACAAGTAAGTAAGTAAGTAATAACAATAATAACGTACATTTATCATTCGCTCATCAACGCCCTGAGCGCTCGCATGATACACATTAACCTAAATGTGATATTCTATACAGGAAGTAACGTGGTGTTTTACGCCCAGTATTAGGGACAGACTGTGACCAGTGCCTAAGCACGGTTCAGTGTTGCTTTACGTCCACAGAAACCGTAAGGCTCATTAGGACGGAAGCACGGTTCAGTGTTGCTTTACGTCCACAGAAACCGTAAGGCTCATTAGGACGGAAAGCCCAGGACGGCCACCTCGACTTCCACACAGCTCCTGAACTCGGAAGCTCAGTTCCCACCAGAAACATTTTTAACTGAACTGACCTTTGCCCGTGGACTCCATCCGAGACGCCATGTTGACCGTGTCCCCGAAGAGGCAGTAGCGAGGCATGGCCACGCCCACCACGCCCGCCGCGCAGGGACCCGTATGTAGGCCAATGCGCAGCTGCAGAGCCTCGCTCGGGCGGTGGCGAACTTTGACCCCCGTGACGGTGGAGGTGAGGTCAAGGGCCATCTCGGCGATCTCCAGGGAGTGGCGACGCCCGTTTCGCCTAGGGCAACCCGACACGCACATGTAGGCGTCGCCGATAGTCTCCACCTGCATGACACCCCGGTCAAAGCAAGCTATGTTATCTGGATCTGGATCTGTACATTGCAGGCACCATTTTTGGCCATTTTTGCAATGGAGCTGGGAGAGCGCAATGCAAATATAACAATTTTACGTAGAAAGAATAGTCTGTGTGGTTCCATTTTACCGTCCCTATTTCAAATATTTAAAAACTGGCTAAAACGTATTTCTGCTCTGACTGCCTATGTGTGGGGGGCAGCCCCTTATGTTATGTTAAGTTGTGTTGTGTTGTGTTGTGTTGTGTTGTGTTACGTTGTGTTGTGTTATGTTATACTATGGCACAGTGCAGCATTCACAAGTAGTAGAAGCAGTAAGGCCCATTGGCCGCTTCATAGTGGCCCACTGCATGGCCACTTCTTAGTTCAGGAGCTGTGTGAGAGTCGAGGTGGCCGTCCTGGGCTGTCCGTCCTAACGAGCCTTATGGTTTCCGTGGACGTAAAGCTATATTGAACCATGCTCACGCACTGGTCTCAGCTCGTCCCTAATATGTCAACCGACATCCGAGGACGCTAAGCAACACAACCGAACCTGGCCGCTGTTTAACGTGGCCGTATGCATACACGCTTAGAATGACCGAGCGCCGCTCAGAGCTCAGGAGCTGTGTGAAAGTCGAGGTGGCCGTCCAGGGCTCCAAGTCCCTAATACAAGTAATAGTCCCTATGGTCTCAGTGGACGTAAAGCAGCACTAGACTTGAACTCAGACACTCAGAGGTCAGGAGCTGTGTGAAAGTGGAGGTGGCCGTCCTGGGCTCCCCGTCCCTAATAGTCCTTATGGTCTCTGTGGACGTAAAGCAACACTGAAGAACAGAGCTCAGGAGCTGTGTGAAAGTGGAGGTGGCCGTCCAGGGCTCCAAGTCCCTAACAGTCTTTATGGTCTCTGTGGACGTAAAGCAACACTGAACATAAGCAAGCGCTGATTTGAAAGTAAAAGCTTAGACACGCTCTTCTGCAATGCAAAGGGATGAAAGAGCGGGGAGTGAAAGAGAGAGAGAGAGAGAGAGAGAGAGAGAGAGAGAGGAGAGAGAGAGAGAGAGAGAGAGAGAGAGAGAGAGAGAGAGAGGAGAGGAGAGAGAGAGAGAGAGAGAGAGGGGAGGGGGCGGTGAAAGCATATAATTTCGTGAAACAATTACGCCAATGTGAATCTGACCAAGTGTGAAGGAGAGGAACTGGATTTTAAAGGTTGTGTCAAACACACAGGGTCCATTTGGACGACAATGAAGAAAAATCACCACCAACAACAGCAACAACAGCAACAAAAAGGAAAACAAGATTCTAAAATTAAAAAGGGAAAAAGAAAAGAAAAAAAAAGACATGAAAACAGATCACCTTGTATACATCTCGTCTGAAGATGACGTCATCGAACGCTGTGTACAAGTCGTTCAGCAGATCGACCACCTGCAGATATACATTTTTTAACACAGTGTCAGCATGTTCACCACGTTCTTTGATCTGATGATTCCTCTCGGTACGGAGTCCCCAGGCCTCACCAACTCTCAGCGCAGATAGTGCTGAACTGCCATTTACACGTGAAGTACATACAGAGGGTTAGGAAGGTAGGGGT
This sequence comes from Alviniconcha marisindica, assembly GCA_018857735.1. Classification (NCBI taxonomy): domain Eukaryota; kingdom Metazoa; phylum Mollusca; class Gastropoda; family Provannidae; genus Alviniconcha; species Alviniconcha marisindica. The sequence continues at coordinate 386,089 of JABMCL010003901.1, forward strand.
TTGTGTGCGTGCGTGCGTGCGTGCGTGCGTGCGTGCGTGCGTGCGTGCGTGCGTGCGTGCGTGCGTGCGTGCGTGCGTGCGTGTGTGTGTGTGTGTGTGTATAAGTGTGTATGTGTTTGCTGTGTGTGTGTATGTGTTGTGTGTGTGTGTTGTGTGTGTGTGTGTGTGTTGTGTGTGTGTGTGTGTGTGTGTTGTGTGTGTGTGTTGGTGTGTGTGTGTGTGTAGTGTGTGTGCTGTGTGTGTGTGTGGTGTTGGTGTGTGTGTGTGCTGTGTGTGTGTGTGTGTGTGTGGTCGTGGTGTGTGTGCGTCGTGCTGTGTGGTTTCATGTGTGTGTGTGTGGTGTGTGGGTAGTGTGTGCTGCGTGCGTGCGTGCGTGGTGGTGGTGCGTAGTGCGGGGCAGTCGCGCTGTGGTGTGATGTGGTGCGTGTGTGACGTTCGCTGCATGACCTGTGCGGCGGAGTGGTGCGTTGCTCTGACCTGTGGAGAGTTGCTGCCGCTGACTCAGCGGTTTGCTCTGACTGGCGATGCTGGTGAAGCCGACGATATCGGAGAAGAAGATGGACACGGCGTCGTAGAACTCTGGCACCACCGCCCTGCCGCTCTTCAGCTGCTCCGCTACAGACCTGTGGGTACAGAGAGGGGAACAGTTCAGCTACAGACCTGTGGGTACAGAGAGGGGAACAGTTCAGCTACAGACCTGTGGGTACAGAGAGGGGAACAGTTCAGCTACAGACCTGTGGGTACAGAGAGGGAGAACAGTTCAGCTACAGACCTGTGGGTACAGAGAGGGGAACAGTTCAGCTACAGACCTGTGGGTACAGAGAGGGGAACAGTTAAAGCTACAGACCTGTGGGTATAAAGAGGGAAACAGTTCAGCTACAGACCTGTGGGTACAGAGAAGGGAACAGTTCAGCTACAGACCTGTGGGTACAGAGACGGGAACAGTTCAGCTACAGACCTGTGGGTACAGGGAGGGATACAGCTCCGCTACAGACCTGTGGGCACAGAGAGGGGAACACGACATCAGTTCCGCTACAGACCTGTGGGTACAGAGAGGGAAACAGTTCAGCTACAGACCTGTGGGTACAGAGTGGGGAACAGTTCAGCTACAGAGCTGTAGGTACAGAGAGGGGAACAGTTCAGCTACAGACCTGTGGGTACAGAGAGGGAAACAGCTCAGCTACAGACCTGTGGGTACAGAGAGGGAAACAGCTCAGCTACAGACCTGTGGGTACAGAGAGGGAAACAGCTCAGCTACAGACCTGTGGGTACAGAGAGAGAAACAGCTCAGCTACAGACCTACAGACCTGTGGGTACAAAGAGGGAAACAGTTCAGCTACAGACATGTGGGTACAGAGAGGGAAACAGCTCAGCTACAGACCTACAGACCTGTGGGTACAAAGAGGGAAACAGTTCAGCTACAGACCTACAGACCTGTGGGTACAGAGAGGGAAACAGGTCAGCTACAGACCTGTGGGTACAGAGAGGGGAACAGTTCAGCTACAGACCTGTGGGTACAGAGAGGGAAACAGGTCAGCTACAGACCTGTGGGTACAGAGAGGGGAACACGACATCAGTTCCGCTACAGACATGTAGGCACAGAGACGGAAACATTTCAGCTACAGACCTGCGGGTACAGAGAGGGGAACACGACATCAGTTTGATTGACTGACTGATGATCACTTATATAGCGCTATTCTCCGCTCTCTTGAGCAGACTCACTGCGCTCGCATGTGGTTCTACATGAGTGACAAGCTTTTTATAGCGCGTTTTTTTTTGAATATCCACCGAAGTGGTGTACTTACAGCGCTGGCATGGCTGGTGCTACATGAAACTGCTGCCATCTCGGCGCAAGTTCTGTGTACACCATACAACCATGCACATGTCACTTCATGCAAAGCCACATACGTAAGGTGTATGCGTGTTTAGCTGTAACCTGCCACCTCCACCTTTGGCAGAATAACCGGGATCTTTTACTGCTGTAACACGGGGGTGGAACGGATACCGAAATTAGAGTCAGCACAGAAAGTCGACCCTGGAGAAGAAAATTCTCCCGCCGCTCCTGCAGGGATTTGAACCCGCGACCTTTCAGTCACGAGTCCGGCGCTCTAACCACTGAGCTATCCCCGCCGCTACAGACCTGTGGGTACAGAGAGGGGAACACGGTATCATTACTGTGTATATTCTTACGGGTGTAATATCTGGCAAAAGCTCCGGTCAGTCTTGGCCTTTAGGCGTGTACTTACTGAGGTAACATTTAGGTGGAGGTAACATATTGGTATGTACTTACTGAGGTAACATTTAGGTGGAGGTAACATATTGGTATGTACTTACTGAGGTAACATTTAGGTGGAGGTAACATATTGGTATGTACTTACGGAGGTAACATTTACGTGTGTACTTACAGAGGTAACATTTAAGGGTGTAACATCTGGTACAAGAGCCGGTCAATCTTGGCCTATGAATGTGTACGTACGGGGACAACATCTAGTACAAGAGGCGGTCAGTCTAGGCCTATGGATGTGTACTTACGGGGGCAACATCTGGTACAAGAGGCGGTCAGTATCAGCCTTTGGGTGTGTACTTACGGGGGCAACATCTGGTACAAGAGGCGGTCAGTATTGGCCTATGGATGTGTACTCACGGCGGTAACATCTGGTACAAGAGGCGGTCAGTATTGGCCTATGGATGTGTACTTACGGGGGCAACATCTGGTACAAGGGGCGGTCAGTATCAGCCTTTGGGTGTGTACTTACGGGGGCAACATCTGGTACAAGAGGCGGTCAGTACTGGCCTATGGATGTGTACTCACGGCGGTAACATCTGGTACAAGAGGCGGTCAGTTTTGGCCTTTTCCTGGGCCAGTTCCGCCGTCCTGTCGGCCACCAGCTGTTCCAGGCGTGAGCTGTATGTCTCCATCAGCGACAGCATGTTGTCCAGCATACTGACCTTCCTGTACACACACACACACACACACACACACACACACACACACACACACACACACACACGCACACGCACGCACGCACACGCACGCACGCACGCACACGCACGCACGCACGCACGCACGCACGCACGCACGCACGCACGCACGCACGCACGCACGCACGCACGCACGCACGCACACACACACACACACACAGAGTGTAGAATGCCTTCAATGCCTCCAATCCCTGCAACCACACGCAGGACTTCAATGGCTGAACTATAGCAAGATGGCGGGAAAGCCTACAGGGAAGACGGCGGCCACTGACCGGACCGACCCGCCGACCACTGAGGCTGTACACAGCGCCCTTTGACCACCACCAACCTCAAAGTCTACACCGCTACAAACCGCGTGTTGAATTTGGCATTGAACACGTTGGACTAGACAGGAGTTCAAAGCTTCTGCCCGAAGGCGCCATGTCCGCTCCGAGTTGGAAATGCTGTTGAAAATCTCCCCGCTTAATTGAAGAGTTCATTGATTAGGCTACACGTTCTCTTTCGGCCGATCAAACAAGCAATACAAGGAACTAAGGAGCTGTGTGAAAGTCGAGGTGGCCGTCCCGGGCTCCCGTCCCTAATAAGCCTCCGGTTTCTGTGGACGTAAAGCAACACTCAGCCAACCACACACACACAACACACACACACACACACCACACACACACACACACACACACACACACACACACACACACACACATCGGCAAGACGTCCGTTTTATGTTTCAGCCTAGCAGCATGCCCTCTGGTGTCTATAGGTACGGTATGTACAGACTCGTTAAACGTCGAGAGTTCTCTGTGAAGCTCCAAGCAGAGACACTACAGCAACAGTAGTGCCCCTAAATCGTCTCAGCTCAGAACTCACTGAACGTCTGCATTAGTGCAACATAACAAAAAAGCTCGACCGAAAGCAGGTAAGTATCTTACATCTCATTTTTGTCCGTTTAACTGTTGTTAATGTGTTGTTTTGTAGCTTGAAAAAGGGGACTACCATGACCATTCGCATATTTTGGTCTGTCATAATAAATAGTTGATTATGACTGGGGCTTCATGTCCTCGGATGTCGGGTTGACATATTAGGGAGAAGCTGTACCTAATAAATAGCGTTCTTTTTAACCCTTTCTGTGTGCGAGTCTGTGCTAAGCGCACACAGACCGTCTTTGCAAGGCGCATATCGCTCTCTCTGCAAAGTGCCTATCCATCGACTTTCACAACGTGCATATCGGTGAATTAAAATAAATAAATAAATCTGAAACAGAATGAGGACCAGAGCGCTCATGCAGAATCAACACACAAGGGAGTTAATTAGCGCTCGAAAGACGTCACACAAGTACAACAAAAAAGACCTGAGTCGCCTACGGTAACTCTCACCTGGCATGCGTGTAAATACAAGGTACATAAACTCCACCAGAGGATGTACCTCTGCCTTGTATTTACAAGGATGTACCTCTGGTGGAGTTTATGTACCGTGTATTTACACAGATATGCTTCTGGTGGAGTTTATGTTCCTTGTATTTATACGCATGCCAGGTGAGAGTTACAGTAGGCGACTCAGGTATTTGTTGTTGTACTTGTGTGACGTCTTTCGAGCGCTAATAAACTCCCTTGTGCGTTGATTGTGCATACCGGTGGCCTGCTAACGCCGTCAGGTGCCCATAGTCAACAGTAACCAACAAGAGGGACAATAAAACCAAGAGGGACAATAAAACAAAAGAGTGAGCACGTAGATCTTTGGGAGCCGTTTGGCCCAGCGGTAAGGCGTTGGGCTGGAAAGCAGAGGGATCTCGGTTCGAATCCGCTTCGGCTCTCCTTTCTCTTCAAACGTTGTGGTCTGTGGACACTGTGTTGTGACTTTGTCCCTCACAATTTTTAACGAAGCATTAAAATTGGCTCTCATCGCTGCGCATTTTAATGCAGGAGTCATTCTGGTGGAGACAGTGTAGTAACAGGTATATAATCTCCTTTCCCCCCCCCCCCCACCTCCGTGCCCTCCTCCCCTCCTTCTCCCCGTCCTTAATAAGCCTTGTGCTTTCTGCGGACGTTAAGCACCGTGTTTACTTATTTACTTACTTACGAAGACCTGTCCCACCCCCATACCCCCTTCTCCCCGTCCCTAATAAACCTTGTGGTTTCTGCGGACATTAAGCACCATGTTTTCGTAGACCTGTCCCACGAGCCTGGCGATTGCCTGCATGCGATAGATACTCACTTGCCCCCGTTCAGTTCGATCAGACGTTTCCTGACTGTGCTGAACTCTGGCCGCTGCACAGGCGACTCGTCCCAGCAGGACGTCATCAAGGCCAAGGCCTTTTCCGGGACTTCGTCATCTTGCGGGATGTGAGGGCGGAACGGTGGAACTTCCCCTCTTTTCAGCTTTTCCACGATTTCTGGATTCAACACAGAGACAAATTTCGCCTTTTTCCAAAGAAAATTGAATGAACGGAGGAACTTGCCTCGTGTCGAATTTTTGCGTAGTGTTACCGAAATAACCTTTGATACTCACTCTCCAAATAAAGAACAACACGAGCAGCAATAAAATCAAAACAGATGCAGAACAGCAACCCCAGCCCTCCATCCCGCCATCCAAACCCCTTCCCCCTAAAACTATAACGAAAGAAAAAACTGACAACCCACCACCAACAACAAGAAATGAGTAAAAAGCAAAACGAAACAAAAAGTACACACACTAGAAAAGAAAGAGAGGAGGGGAGGGAGGAGGAGGAGGAGGAGGAGGAGGAGGAGGAAGAGAAGAAGAAGAAGAAGAAGAAGAAGAAGAAGAAGATTTTAGCAGTCTGCGGTGAAGAGTAAAGAAATTTGCAAATTATTTCCTTTGCGATTCTCCTTTGTTCTGCGAAGAAGAAGAAGAAGAAGAAGAAGAAGAAGAAGAAGAAGAAGAAGAAGAAGAAGAAGGATGAAGAAGGAGGAGGAGGAGGAGGAAGAGGAAGAGGAAGAGGAGAAGAGTAAGTAAGTAAGTAGATCGGTGTTTTACGCCCAGTCAACCACTGCGGTTATATCAGGGCGAGAGAAGAAAGAAGAGAAGAAGAGGAGAGAAGAAGAAGAAGAAGAAGAAGAAGAAGAAGAAGAAGAAGAAGACGAAGAAGAAGGAGGAGGAGGAGGGAGGAGAGGAGGAGGAGGAGGAGGAGGAGGAGAAGAGTAAGTAAGTAAGTAGATCGGTGTTTTACGCCCAGTCAACCACTGCGGTTGTATCAGGGCGAGAGAAGAAGAAGAAGAAGAAGAAGAAGAAGAAGAAGAAGGAGGAGGAGGAGGAGGAGGAGGAGGAGAAGAAAAAGAAGGGGGGGGGGGGGGGGGGGGGGGGGGGGGGAAGAAGAAAAAAAAAGGAGGAGGAGGAGGAAGAAAAAGGACAACGACGAGCAGAACCTAGCTTCAAAACAACAGCCAGATGCAGCCGCTACCTTCTGGCGTGTTGCTGTCACAGCCGTAGGGCCCGACCCGGAAAAGGATCTCCTGCAGCACGATGGCGAAGCTGAAGACGTCCCCGTGCTGGGTGCCTTTGCTGGGCCGACTCTCCAGACGGAGCAGCTCCGGGGCCGTCCACAGCAGTGCTGTTGGCACAACAACAAAGCAGGCATCTCTAGACACACCGCCACGTCACTAGGGGGATGGTGGGGGGGGGGGGGGGGGGGGGGGGGGGGGGGGGGCGGTGGCGAGGATGGGCGCCGACCATCAGTCAAGCAATCGATCAACCATCCAATCAAGCAATCGATCAACCATCTAATCAAGCGATCGATCAACCGTCCAATCAAGAGATCGATCAACCATTCAATCAAGCAATCGATCAACCATCTAGTCAAGCGATCGATCAACAATCCAGTCAAGCAATCGATCAACCATCCAACCTAGTGATCGATCAACCATCCAGTCAAGCAACCGATCAACCATCCAATCAAGCAATCGATCAACCATCCAATCAAGGAATCGATCAACTATCCAATCAATCAAATGAATCAATAACGAAGCAATCAGTCAGTCTATCAAACAATCAATAAGGGAACATATTTCCCATTCAAAACAAAAGAAAACAAACACAAACTCACCGTTACACATGGCATGGTTGCTGACTCCGTCATCGTGGTCATCCCCGGGTGGCGACACTGCCCCAAAATCCGTCACCTTGAGGACCCAGCGACTGTCGATGACGCAGTTACTGGACTTGAGGTTGCCGTGTGACTTGAGGGCGCTCTTGTGCAGGTACTCCATACCCTGAGAACACGGCGCCATTTCCACACACGGCTTGACAATCGCACACGTCAGCCAACGATACGTCAGGTAAATCAAGCAAACATTAATATGTCCATTCGGAAGTTCAAACTGTCATGACGTGACGACAGAGTGTAGTACAGAGATGTGACGAAAGGGTGTAGTACAGAGATGTGACCAAAACAGTGTAGTACAGAGAAATGTAACCAAAGATGTAACATAGAGATGTGACCACATAGTGTGGTATAGAGAGAGATGTGACCATAGAGTGCAGCAGAACACCACAGAGCTCAAGCTGTGACTTAATTATGACCATTGTCCTGTGACCTTGCTTTCCACACTTAAGGAAAGACTGCAATGGCGAGCAGCCTCCCTTAATGCAGAATCATTTTGGTGGTGACAGTGTTCTTCTCTTCCCTCTCCTCCTGGCATCTCGTTACCCACCACTACCGCTTCGGAAACTGTTCAGCTTTAGTGAAGTCTATCGGACAGACTAACTAGCTCGCCAATAAACAAACTGACTGACTGATGTCTCGCGGCTGGCTGGCCAAACTACCACCTGCCTGCATAGCTACCTTGTGAGTCGGTTTGGCCTAGCGGTAAGGCGTTAGGCTGGTAGGCAGAGGGACCTCGGTTCGAATCCGCTTCGGATCTCCTTTCTCTTCAAAAGCTGTGGTCTACGGACACTGTCTTGTGATTTTATCACAATTAATGAAACATTAAAATGGCTCTCATCAGGTGGTGACAGAGTAGCGAGAGGTATATAATCACCCTCTTCCCCCACCTCCATACCCCCTTCCGCCCCCCAAAAGTCTTGTGGTTTCTGTGGACGTTAAGCACCATGTTTACTTACTAGCTGCCTGACTACGAGTAAGAGGCTGAAAACACTGCGCTCACCCTCGCTAGGTCAGTGGCGAAAGACATCTTGAACATCCAGTCCAGGGTGATGTCCTCGTTCTCCAAAACATCCTGCAGGAGCAAAACAGACGACGTGATGTTTGTGTATAGGCTACTGTATATTCCATTTACGATCTATTCGTTTCTTCCAGTGTGGGAACTTCCCATCATGTCCCATTTGGGATCTTACTCTTATGTCCAACATGGTGTCTGCCTCTTATGTCGCATTTGGGATCTTCTCCTCAAGTCCCGTTTGGTATCTTCCGTTAAGTTCCATTTGGATCTTCCCTCTGTATCCATTTGGGATCTTCCGTTTATCTCCCATTTGGGATCTTTCCCTTGTGTCCCATTTTGGATTTCTACCCATATCCAGTTTGAGAACTTCTACTCATGTCCTATTTGGGATCTTCCCATTCTACCCATGTCCCATTTAGGATCTTTCCATTCTACCCATGTCCTATTTGGGATCTTCCCATTCAACTCATGTCCTATTTGGGATCTTCCCATTCTACCCATTGTCCTGTTTGGGATCTTCGTATTCTACTCATGTCCCATTCATTTATAGGATATTCCCAGTCTATCAGTGTTTTCTGTGCCTGTTGAGTTGACCACACGGTGCAGTTCATCTTTGTCTTCTACATCAGCTGACTGTGCGATGTACAGTAAGGGCAGAGTTTACCTGCAGACTTCCCTTGGCGCAGTACTTGAAGAGCACGTAGCTGTTGCCCGGTTCCACGTGAGCGCCGACGAACGTGTTGAGGTTGTCGTGGCTGAGTTCTTTGAGCTGCAGGAACAGGAATGGAAGGGTTTTAACGC
>JABMCL010003901.1:397500-405000 GCA_018857735.1 Alviniconcha marisindica
GGCTGGTGCCACATGAAACTACACCATACAACCATGCACTATGTCACTTCATGCAAAGCCACATACGTAAGGTGTATGCGTGTTTAGCTGTAACCTGCCTCCTTCACTTTTGGCAGAATGACCGGGATCTTTTCCGTGCTACTGCGGTAACACTGGGGTGGAACGGATACCAAAATATGAGTCAGCACAGAAAGTCGACCCTGGAGAAGAAAATTCTCCCGCCGCTCCTGCAGGGATTCGAACCCGCGACCTTTCAATCACGAGTCCGGCGCTCTAACCACTGAGCTATCTCCGCCCCACACATTCCATGTGGTTACGATTGTGTCCAACGTCTGCAGACATTCCATATGATTACGATTGTGTCCAACGTCTGCAGACTCTGTAAATACTCCACACTTAAGTCTGAGTGACTGTGTCCAACATCTGTACATATTCCATGTGGTTACGATTGTGCCCAACGTCTGCAGACCAAACTCTGTAAGTACTGTACACTTAAGTCTGAGTGACTCTGTCCAACGTCTGCAGATATTCCACGTGATTACGACTTTGTCCAACGCCAGTAAATACTCCACACTTAGGTCTGAGTGACTATGTCTAACGTCTGCAGATATTCCACACTTAAGGCTGAATGATTGCGTCTAACGTGTGTAGATATTCCACATTACGTCAGAATGTTTGTAGATATTCCACACTTACGTCAGAATGATTGTGTCCAATGTTTGTAGATATTCCACACTTACGACAGAAAGATTGTGTCCAATGTTTGTAGATATTCCACACTTACGTCAGAATGTTTGAGTCCAATGTTTGTAGATATTCCACACTTACGTCAGAATGATTGTGTCCATTGTCTGTATATATATTCCACACTTAAGTCTGAGTAATTGGGTCCACATAGGGGATCTACTTGTATTTACCCGCATGCCAGGTGAGAGTAACCGTGTGCGAGTCAGGTCTTTGTTGTTGGTTTTGTGTGACGTCTTTCGACCCTAGTTAACTCCCTTGTTTGTCGATTCTGCACATGCGCCTGGGCCTCTTTCTGTTACAGATTGTGACAGTGCTAAGAGTCTGTCAATATCTACACTTACATCAGCGATAGTGCTGACGATTTGTCCATAAATATCCTTTGGATGGTCTCAGTCGTCTAATATTTAACACCGAGATCAGAGTGATAGCGAGAAACATTTGTAAATATTCCACACTGTGATCAGTGTTCAGCGGCCGTGAACACTTTTATTTCCAGTAATAGAGTAGTGGTCAGCATGTAGGTGGCATTCTAGTAGATGTATTCAGCAGGACAACCTCTCACCCTATCTCTCCAATCTCCTCCCTTTCTCTGTCTGTCTGTCTGTCTGTCTGTCTGTCTGTCTGTCTGTCTGTCTCTTCGGTCTCTCTCTCTTCTCTTTGTCTGCTCGTCTTCTTGTCTGCTCTCTCGTCTCTTGTCTGTCTGTCTGTTGTCGTCTGTCTGTCTGTCCTCTCTCTTCTACGACATCGCTCACATCACACACTACACACATCACCATCTCACACACACACCACACACACACCACACAACACACAACACAACACACACACACACACACACTGACGCACATTAGCCTCACTGAGAAGAACACACAGCCAAAAGCAACTTCACCTGAACAAAAGCACAGCGACCAGCATCAGCAGGAGAGCGAACAAAGTTCCAAACACGCCGCCCACCACCTGGGCTGAGCTTATTCCATCATCTGAAAAACAAGGAAAACACCAGCACCATTGACAATAAAAACAGCAACTAACAAATGACAATAACAACAGTGAACAACAAATCTGACAATGAAAACGCCGAAAAACAACAGAAAACAGCTAACAACAACATGTGACAATAAAAACACCGAAAAACAACAACGAAAACAGCTAACAATAACATGTGACAATAAAAACACCGAAAAACAACAAGAAAACAGCTAACAACAACATGTGACAATAAAAACACGAAAACAACAACGAAAACAGCTAACAACAACATGTGACAATAAAACACCGAAACAACAAGAAACAGCTAACAACAACATGTGACAATAAAAACACCGAAAAACAACAACGAAAACCAAAAAATGGACAATAAACCAAAACAACAACGAAACAGCTAACAACAACATGGACAAAAACACCGAAAACAAACAACAAAACAGCAACAACAACATTACAATAAAAAAATAACAACAAAACAGCTAACAACAACATGTGACAATAAAAACACCGAAAAACAACAACGAAAACAGCTAACAACAACATGTGACAATAAAAACACCGAAAAACAACAACGAAAACAGCTAACAACAACATGTGACAATAAAAACACCGAAAAACAACAAGAAAACAGCTAACAACAACATGTGACAATAAAAACACTGAAAAACAACAATGAAAACAGCTAACAACTACATGTGACAATAAAAACACCGAAAACAACAACGAAACCAGCCATTACAACACATGTGCCAATAAAAACACCGAAAAACCAACACGAAAACCTAACAACAACATGTGACAATAAAAACACCAAAAAACAACAACGAAAACAGCTAACAACAACATGTGACAATAAAACACCGAAAACAACAACGAAACAGCTACAACAACATGTGACAATAAAAACACCGAACAACAACAATGAAAACAGCTAACAACAACATGTGACAATAAAAACACCGAAAAACAACAATGAAAACAGCTAACAACAACATGAGACAAACAAAACAGCGAACAACAACAATTAAAACAGCCACGGAAACAGCTGTTGAGAACAACACAGCAGCAAGACAATCCCTCCATCTGCGAGAACCCAGCTCCACCTCCCCGTTCACCAAGCCTCTGCGCTCTGCCATTTTGAGGTTCAGTTCAGTTCAAGATGGTATCGATGCGCTCGGAAAAGCCCATATGCCCTCCGCCCCGTCTCTCAAAGGTTTCCCCAACGTTGCCTTTGAAACAGCTCATTTCGAGGAAAAAGACAATGGATTCAGCCGAGCAGCACCTGGAGTCTGCAGCTGGTCCGTGGGGAGACTGCCACCCGGCCATTCCACAGACCGCACTTCTCTGTAGCCGTCCGCAATCTCAGCGATCAGCACCAGTTGTCCCCCTTGGTAGTGAGCCACGCTGTGGTGGCGCCGCCGTACGCCCTGATCGTTGAGGTGTATCTCGCCGGTACGACCTGAACACGATAAAATGACGATCGTCGTCACCAGTCAACCTACTGCCACAAGGTTGGTGGGATCTTCATGCATTCCACCAGTCAACACAGTCCCACAACACAAAGTTGGTCAATCAATGTGTATTCCAATAGTCAACACAGATCACAAGTTGGTCAGATCGAAAGCTTGTGAGAACGTAGCTATGGGAGGCAAGGCTTAGAGCTCATCGCGGAACCTCTGTCCCTTGTTCTTCATCATTTCTATTCAGCTGAACACTTACAGAGGAAAGCCTTCATATGCCATACTGCCTCTCTTTCTCTTGCTCAAGATGTTATTCGTGAACAATGACAGAGGAAAGCCTTCATATGCCACACTGCCTCTCTTTCTCTTGCTCAAGATGTTATTCGTTGCAGGAAAGCCTTCATATGCCAACTGCCTCTCTTTCTCTTGCTCAAGATGTTATTCGTGAACAATGACAGAGGAAAGCCTTCATATGCCACACTGCCTCTCTTTCTCTTGCTCAAGATGTTATTCGTGAACACTTACGGAGGAAAGCCTTCACATGCCACACTGCCTCTCTTTCTCTTGCTCAAGATGTTATTCGTGAACAATGACAGAGGAAAGCCTTCATATGCCACACTGCCTCTCTTTCTCTTGCTCAAGATGTTATTCGTGAACACTTACAGAGGAAAGCCTTCACATGCCACACTGCCTCTCTTTCTCTTGCTCAAGATGTTATTCATGAACACTTACAGAAGAAAGCCTGAATTCACATGCCACACTGCCTCTCTTTCTCTTCCATTAATAACCAGCAGTCGACGATTTGACCATTGTTGTCACACATTTAGTGCATGCTTGGTTATTTGAGTGTTGCCGTAGGTGACCCTTCGAACTCTTACATGGACTACAGAATCTTTAACGTGCGTATGTGATCTTTTTGCGTGCGTACAATACACACTGGGGGATCTCAGTTTACAGTCTCACCCGAAAGACCTTTGCACAGAGTTCGACTCCGGTGAAGTCTGGGAGCGGGGACAAAACCTGGCACGTAAGGGTAACGGTCAGTCATCCATGTGGTGACCACGCTCGGTCGTAAGCGAGAGCGTAAGACTAGTAAGTAAGTAAGTAAGTAAGTAAGTAAGTAAGTATAAGTAAGTAAGTAAGTAAGTAAGTAAGTAAGTAAGTAAGTAAACATGGTGCTTAACGTCCACAGAAACCATAAGGCTTATTAGGGACGGGGAGAAGGGGGGCAAGGGGGTATGGAGGTGGGGGGAGAGGGAGAGAGATTATGTACCTATCGCTACACTGTCACCGCCAGAATGACTTCTGCATTAAGATGGGCAGCGCTGAGAGCCATTTTAATGTTTCAGTAGGAAGTGATGGACAAAGTCACAAGACAGTGTTCACAAACCACAACCTTTTTGAAGAGAAAGGAGGGCCGAAGCGGTATTGAACTGAGGTCCCTCCGCTTACCAGCCTAACCCCTTACCGCTAGGCCAAAACGGCTCACGAATTGATGATGATGATGATGATTACTTTTATATAGCGCTATTCTCCGCTCTCGAGCAGACTCACTGCGCTCGCGTGTGATTCTACATAGGTGACTAGCTTTTTAAAGCGCGCTTTTGAATATCCACCGAAGTGGTGTACTTGCAGCGCTGGCATGGCTGGTGCCACGTGAAACTGCCGCCGTCTCGGCACAAGTTCTGTGTACACCATACAACCATGCACCATGGCACTTCATGCAAAGCCACATACGTAAGGTGTATGCGTGTTTAGCTGTAACCTAAACAGAGGGTTAGTTAGTTAGTAAAACAGAGGGTTAGTTAGTTAGTAAAACAGAGGGTTAGTTAGTTAGTAAAACAGAGGGTTAGTTAGTTAGTAAAACAGAGGGTTGGTTAGTTAGTAAAACAGAGGGTTAGTTAGTAAAACAGAGGGTTAGTTAGTTAGTAAAACAGAGGGTTAGTTAGTTAGTAAAACAGAGGGTTAGTTAGTTAGTAAAACAGAGGGTTAGTTAGTTAGTTCTTGGATTTGAACGTCCTGTCAATCGGATAGGGTCACCTCGTGACGAATTACACATTCCAGATTCCTTTACACAAGTGTCAAACACAAGTCACTAAAAAAAAGCATGTCTATTTCACTGTTACAACGTTAAAAACCAGCCTGTACCTATAATGCACTATAATGCGCAATACCACAATAAATCATGTCTGTTTCACTGTTACAATGTTAAAAACCAGCCTATACCTATAATGCACTATAATGCACAATACCACAATAAATCATGTCTGTTTCACTGTTACAACGTTAAAACCAGCCTATACCTATAATGCACTATAATGCACAATACCACAATAAATCATGTCTGTTTCACTGTTACAATGTTAAAAACCAGCCTATACCTATAATGCACTATAATGCACAATACCACAATAAAGCATGTCTATTTCACTGTTACAATGTTAAAAACCAGCCTATACCTATCATGCACTATAATGCACAATACCACAATAAAGCATGTCCGTTTCACTGTTACAATGTTAAAAACCAGCCTATACCTATAAAGCACTATAATGCACAATACCACAATAAAGCATGTCTATTTCACTGTTACAATGTTAAAAACCAGCCTATACCTATAAAGCACTATAATGCACAACACCACATGTTTTGGTATCTATTTACACTTCGTAGGCACTCATCAATGGATCCTGCTTAAATCGCCCGTGTCAACGAGCAGGGTGGCCTATTTTATTCAGCAGGCCTACGTGGAAACTGCGTTAGTTTTAGCTAAAAAGTAGGGAGAGGATCTGGAAAAAAATGAAGGTGAATGGACAGGGAAGGTAGACACTGGGACAAGAAAGAAATTCCTGGCTTGGGCAAAACATGCGTGGCTATATTCTGACCCGCTACTGGCTTTCAAATTGAGAACATTTGCAAGCTTTAGGTTCTCAACAGAGGGGGACCTTAATTTCTGCGTCCGCAGTATTCCGGGCAAGACAGAGGGCCAAGCTCACCGGTGACGGTCAGGTTGTTGAGGCGCGGTGTCTGACCGACCAGTGTCCGGTTCCTTCCGGCCGCCCACAGCAAGATGGCGTCGTAGAAATAGTCCAGGAACTGACCCTGACATCGAACAAAAATTCAGGTCATTATTTTCAGCGTTGTAGTAGTATTTCCATCTGCCTCTGTTCCTCGTGTTTTTTCCCCTTTGTTTTCTCTTGGTTGGTTGGTTGGTTGTGTGTGTGTGTGTGTGTGTGTGTGTGTGTGTGTGTGTGTGTGTGTGTGTGTGTGTGCAATATCCACATAAAAATAAAATAAAAACCCCGGAAACAACACAATGGAATTGTTTCGAAGAAGACATTGCTCAAACGTTTAAAACAAACAAACTACCAAATAAACAAACAACAACACAAAAAAGGGATAGGGGATATGACAGGGTGGACAGCATATGGCCTTTCCCGAGGTCCGAGATAGCGTTGTGACTCACCTCGTCGCCTGAAGACAGAGATCTGATGGCTCTCTCAGAGCGGGTTGTCTGCGCAGTGAAGTGACCAATGAAAAGGACGGAACGGGTCTGCTTCAAGAAGTAGTCCGACTTCATTCCGCCAGTCACTGGCAGCCCACCGATTTTGACGTGCACGATGACGTAATAGCCTGACGTCATACTCAACCGCTCGGCTGAATTCAGCAGGTCTTCGAAAACGTCAGGATTTGTGCAAGTAACGATAACTAGAGAGAGAAAAAGCAGTGCAAGTCATTACTGAAGAAGAAGAAGAAGAAGAAGAAGAAGAAGAAGAAGACACACACACACACACACACACACACACACACACACACACACACACACACACACACACACACAGCACACACACACACACAGAGCTAAAACAATTTCGTAAAGCACAAAAAAGGTCAAATATGATGATATATTACTTCCATACTTGACAATGGGTGGGAAGGAATATTGGAGAACATACACATTGACAACGGTCAACCTAAGTCTCACGTGAGATATTTACGAAAATGCTGTTCTAAAAATATTATTTTTCTATCATTTTATACCTTTCCCCCCAATGTGGACCGGAATGGATCGTACTTAATGTGGAGGGGTGAGGAGGTGGGGGGGGGGGGGGGGGGGACCCAAAACCCCATCTTTAATTTTGTCTTTAAAGACGATCATTTTCACTAACGAAGAAAATCCACATGCGTTAAATAGCACCTTTCCTCGTTTAATGCCAGAGGTCTCTCCGCTTACTTCTGGCTTGTGCGCGGGCCTTGTCGAGAGCCATTGTCAGAGCCGTGCTGTTCCGTTGGTCAAAGCCAAGGT
>JABMCL010003901.1:407500-435000 GCA_018857735.1 Alviniconcha marisindica
CGCCTTCAGTGTCGTCACACAACACCACACCCCTCATGAATATTCTTAAGAATGGCCCACATTCAGCCGTTACTCACGTGCAGAGCAGGGTGGCCCGATCAGCACGTCAAAGGAATGGGTAAACGCTGCCTGCAGTGTAGCTCGGAGGGTGCAGCGCGTGCGGATCACGTGCACAACCACGACGCACGTGCTTGACAACACTCTCTGCGCCTCGGACCTAGCCGAAGCCAGGGTCGCTTGGAAAGTGGCATTGTCAACCAGTCCGTAGGGAGGAAGGCTTCGTGGAGCCAAGACACCGACACGGCAAGAGCTGTTGGACAGCGGGAGCCACGGTGTGGACAGTGTAGAATTGCTTACGCCGAGGTTCTGTGACGCTGCTGTGGAGATAACCGTAGAGCCTGCGCTTGGTGAGTTGCCGTTAACGACACTGTTGCTGGCTGTTGTTGGTGTGGTCAGATTTGTAACGGAAGACGAGTTTGACGATGGGGTTGCAGCCTGTGCCGTGCCCTGACCTGAGGCCGTATCATGGCACAGCGTAACCAGCAGCACACAAGCGTAGGCTGTGTTCAAGGAAACGCGTAGCAAACTGCTTGCATACATTGCCGGTGGTTGGTTTTTGAGATTCTGCTTCGGCTAGTAATTGTATCGCACGCTACGTACGCTTGAGCACAGGTCAGACTTTGCTGTTGCTCTCGTATCAGCTGAGAACTTTGTGTTGTCCGTGCTCGTGTTGTGGTGATTTCGCACTGACAATTTTATGACCGCACGACTTCTCCTGGATACGCAGAGTAAGGTATCCCTTCTGATTCTGTACATGCGTGGGGGAGTCCTTCTTGTAGACACAAAACATAAAGTCCTCGTTTAAAGACAGAACAGACTCTTTCTTCTAAATACACAGAGCAAAGCGCTTGTGCTAGAGAGAAGGGTCCTACGTACGATTTACAGAGTAAGTTATGTCTTTCCTCTAGGGTTTAACAGTAAAGCCCTTCTTTTACATGTATAACGTTAAGGTATGCTTTCCCTCTAAGTTTTAATGGTAAAGTCTTTCTTTTACATGCACAGGATTCTGTCTTCGTTCTAGATATACCCGGCAACAGGTAAAAGTTAAATGAAAGTGCTTTCTCCCAAAAACACTTGAGTGCGGTCCTTGGTAAAACTACAGAAGGTCCCTCTTCAAGGCATACAGAGTAAAGTCCAAACGTCCGCTAGGTTAAAGATATAGCGTAAATACCTTCTGGATATACAAAATACTAATCTTCCTCTAGGTTAAAGGTATAGCGTAAATACCTTCTGGATATACAGAATACCAACCTTCCTCTAGGTTAAAGGTATAGCGTAAATACCTTCTGGATATACAGAATACCAACCTTCCTCTAGGTTAAAGGTATAGCGTAAATACCTTCTGGATATACAGAATACCAACCTTCCTCTAGGTTAGGCATATAGGGTAAAGTCCTTCTTCTAAATAAACAGGTTCATGTCTTTCACTCTAGATAAACAGAGCAAAGCACTCAATCCAGACAATATGTGGTCCTTGTAGATAAACAGTATCCTTTGCCAACCAAGGCATTCAATGCAGACACAATATGGTCCTTGTAGACACACAGTGCCCTTTGTCAGCCAAGGCATTCAATGCAGACACAGTAAAGTCCTTGTAGATACACCGTGTCCTTTGTCAGTCAGGGCACTCAATGCAGACACAATGTGGTCCTTGTAGATACACCGTGTCCTTTGTCAACCAAGGCACTCAGTGCAGACAAAAGTAAATTATGGTCCTTATAGATACACAGTGTCCTTTGTCAACCAAAGCACTCAACGCTGACACAATGTGATCCTTGTGGATACAGTGTCCTTTGTCAACCAAAGCACTCAACGCTGACACAATGTGATCCTTGTGGATACAGTGTCCTTTGTCAACCAAAGCACTCAACGCTGACACAATGTGATCCTTGTGGATACAGTGTCCTTAATGTGATCCTTGTGGATACAGTGTCCTTTGTCAACCAATTCACCGGGCTTGATGAAAACCGTTTCTGCTTTCCTGGGAAAGAATTTCCAGTTTAGTGTACCTTAACGACGTCATTAGCGGCCTAGTTTCCACAGTGTCCTCACCGACGTCATCTGTCTTGGTCCTTTCAACATGGCTGTCTCCATTGTGTCAAACATATGCTGTGGGGAGTTTCTGTGTTGTGGAATATGGTGTAGCTGTTGTTTTCTTTCTCTCACTCTGTACACTGTAGACACTATTCATATCTGCGAAGATACAGCCGGACAAGTTCAATGATATCGTTTACTCGGACACCTTTTGAACCAAGGGTTTAGCACCATATGAACCACCACAAAAATTGTTCTGAAACATACGAAAGAAATAATAAACGGTTTATGTTAAATATATTCGGTAACGCATGTTTTTCACTCTCGTAAATGAATGCGTATAAATGAGTAAAGTTACATTATTCTACGCAGTTTCAAAGCCCCTCCATGTCTTTCTCTCCGTGTGTGTGTGTGTGTGTGTGTGTGTGTGTGTGTGTGTGTGTGTGTGTGTGTGTGTGTGTGTGTGTGCGTGTGTGTGAGTGGTGCGTGCGTGCGTCCAGGCGTGCGTGCGTGCGTGCGTGCGTGCGAGTGCGTGTGTGCGTGCGTGCGTGTGTGCGTGCGTGCGTGCGTGCGTGCGTGCGTGCGTGCGTGCGTGCGTGCGTGCGTGCGTGCGTGTGTGTGTGTGAATAATAACAGAAGTTGGAACTCGGTGATCGAGCATTGTGAATCCTATCCCCAGGACAGCACCCATGGTGTTATTTCTGTCCCCCTATAATCAGTAACAGTAACTGCAGTCACAGATCAGGTGTTGTCAATATTTTCTCCCTTATAAGAACAGTAACTGCAACCATCGTCAAGGTGTAATGAATTCTGTCCCCTATAATAACAGTAATTGCAATCATCGACAAAGTGTTGTCAATTCTATATACTGTAATAAGTGCAACTCTAACCATCAACAAAATGTCACCAAATCTATTCCCTATAGTAACAGTAACTGCAACTTACCGACTGGCTGTTGTCAAAACTATCCTGTGTAAGAACAGACACGAAGTGTTGTCTGGTCTATCTCCTGTAAGAACGACGATTGAAATCAGAGACGAATCAAAGCTCAGGAGCTGTGTGAAAGTCGAGGTGGCCGTCCTGGGCTCCCCGTCCCTAATAGACTTTATGGTCTTTGTGGACGTATAGCAACACTGAACTGTAGTATCACAGAGCTCAGGAGCTGTGTGAAAGTCGAGGTGGTCGTCCTGGGCTCCCCGTCCTTAATAGTCCTTAGGATCTCTGTGGACGTAAAGCAACATCGAACTGAACAGAGACAAAGCGTTGACAGGCCTGACTCCAGATCCTAGAAGAACGTTGATCGCAGCCACAGACGATGTGTAATTGTCAGGCCTCAGAGACGAATCAGAGATCAGGAGCTGTGTGACAGTCGATGTGGCCTTACCCGGTCCCTATTGGACCTCGCAGTCTCTGTGGACGTAAAGCAACACTGAACTGAACAGAAACGAAGCGTTAACAGGTCTGTCTCCGGATCCTAAATGAACGGTGATTGTAACCAGAGACGAAGCGTTGTGAGGTCTGTCTCCCGTAAGAACAGTACCTGCGCACTGTTCGAGTGCACGTGAAGCAGTACGCTACGGTCGTCGTGTTCACCTGGATGCACAATGGCGAGGCTGTGAGAGACAACGGCGACAGGGGTTTGACAGGGGTGGAGTAGACCACCCGGTTTGCTGTCCCTATCTGTTATCTGCCGGTTACAGCCACTAGGGCGGGTGGACAGCGGGTGATAGGGTGCGACACCTTTAGAACCGTGCGGGGAGGTCTCGTCTTTCTACCTCTGTCTCTCCGTTTCTCTCTCTCTCTCTCTCTCTCTCTCTCTCTCTCTCTCTCTCTCTCTCTCTCTCTCTCTCCTCTCTCTCTCTCTCTCTCTGTTTCTGTCTCTTTTTCTGTGTATACATATCTCTTTCTGTGTTCTCTCTCTCTCTCTCTCTTTTTCTGTGTATATCTCTCTTTTTGTTTTTCTGTCTCTCTTTTTCTGTGTGTCTCTCTTTTTCTTTGTATATCTCTCTTTCTGTGTTTCTGTCTGTCACTTTGTCTGTGTTTCTGTTTCTGTATTTTTCTGTGTTTCTCTGTCTCTTTGTTTTTCAGTCTCTTTTCCCCCCCTTTCTCTTCTGCTTCTTCTCTCTTTAATCTCACTCTCTGTCTCTGTCTCTGCCTCTCTCTGTCTCTGTCTCTGCCTCTCTCTGTCTCTCTGTCTCTCGCTCTGTCTCTAACACACACACACACACACACACACACACACACACACACACACACACACACACACACACACACACAAATGCAAGCACACATGCACGCGCGCGCTCGCGCGCACACACACACACAAATGCAAGCACACATACACGCGCGCGCACACACACACACACACACACACACACACAAATGCAAGCACACATACACGCGCGCGCGCTCGCGCGCACACACACATACACGCGCGCGCGCGCACAAACACACACACACGCGCGCGCGCAAACATGCAGACAAGTTGTGGTTAGAAACAAAGGAGGAAATGGGCAAAGTGTCT
This sequence comes from Alviniconcha marisindica, assembly GCA_018857735.1. Taxonomy (NCBI): domain Eukaryota; kingdom Metazoa; phylum Mollusca; class Gastropoda; family Provannidae; genus Alviniconcha; species Alviniconcha marisindica. The sequence goes on from JABMCL010003901.1 coordinate 412,119, forward strand.
TAATCAATATGCTGTGCAAAATAACTGAAGTATAACTGATAGAACAACACGGTCAAACAAAAACAACAACAACAAAAAGAGAAACAACCAAACAACAGCAAAAACAAAAACAACCAAACAACAGCAGCAACAAAACCCATGATAAATTTATATATCTGAGGACTTTCGTCAATCGAATTCACGCAAAGTTCATGTAAAGAAGTGGAGTATATAATCAGTAAAATTATGATCCATTTGCACAATTGTCATGAATAGAAACGGAGAATGTAATAACCAAGTTTCTCCCTACCAGCTGTACAGTAAGCCGATCGATTTACTCGCCTCGTCGTTTGTTGTACATTGTCGGTCTGTTTACTTCTTGAAAAAGCGTCTTCACTGAAAAATGGCACATGTTTTGATGATGTTGATGAAGTGATGCTTAATGTCCTCAGATGTCAGTTGACATATTAGGGACAAGTTGCGACCAATGCCGAAGCACGGTGCAATAATTCTTTACGTCCACGGAAACCAGAAGGCTCGTTAGGACGGACAGTCCAGGAAGTCCACCGCGACTCTCACACAGCTCCTGAACTATGACATGTTTTGTACGGTAAGCGTTCTTTTGAACCTTTTGAGCGTTACAGGAAAGTGAACAACGAAACTTGGCACTGTGTCACAACAACAACAAAGATCCCAAGCTCCTACTGTTACTTTCCCCTGGCACACGAGTCTGTATACAAAGTACATGAACTCCACCACCAGAGTACTACATTTTGGTGGAGTTTATGTACCTTGTATTTACTCACAGGCCGGGTGATAGCTGCCGTAGTTTATTCGGGTCTTTGTTGAACACGTGTTCATGTGACGTCTTTCGGGCGCTGATTTATTTCTTTGTTGATTCTACGCAGGCGATGTCAGCCTTATTCTGTTTCAGAGTATTGTGGCATGACGGCTAAAGTGGGCCATTTCGGAAAAACTCTGAAACCAACAAATCCGTTCTTCTTGTTCCGTAGGGTGTCCAGTTTCAACATTATGAGGACTCTGACACTTTTAGTGCATGCTGGTTTTTTGTGTGTGTGTTTCCACAATCCACCAAACTCTGATATGGACTACAGGATCTTTAACGTGCGTATGTGATCTGTTTTGTATGTCTACATGAATGCCGTTGACTGCTGGATTTCTGAAACAAAATTCAAACACACAAACGTTTTCGAAGAACGCTGGTTTTAACGGATCTATACGCTGCAGAACAGACATAGCCGACACGATCGGTCAGTCATGATCGAACACAATATGCCAGACTGTTTGGTTTAAACAAAATTTTATTCATTCATCGTAATCTTAAGTTCAACAAATAAGTACAGGAAACACAAAAGCAGTATGCTTATCTGAGTGTTACCTATGCCAGACTGTTTGCCGAGCCAGAGAGAGAGAGAGAGAGACAGAGACAGAGACAGAGACAGAGACAGAGAGACAGAGAGAACCACTGTTTTTGTATTGACATTTCAGCCACCCAAAAACCAGGGTTGGAAACCAAGGCAGGCCTGTACATTACTCATCCATGTCTCACGATTATCTGCCTTGAAGTAGGTGACACTCCATGGGGTGAGTGCTTGTGGCTCCTTGTCCGCCCACCAGGGGGCGCATCCGGTATCTCAGTGGATGCGCAAAAAGGGCGAAATAAATCATCGTTTCAACTTGTGTGTTGGGGGAAAAAATACACAGAATGCGGATGGAGAGATGCCCCCAAGTCAACGTGACGACAGAGGGCAAAAACAACTGGCGTCACGATCAGCAAAGGGCGTCTTAATTCCCCCTCCAACATCTCAGTGTGTTGTGACGAACCTGTGTCTGCGACCCGAGCCAGACGTTGGTTGAGGTGTTGCTTTACGTCCACAGAAACCGTAGGTTTATTAGGGACGGGAGCCCAGGACGTCCACCTCGATTTTCACACAGCTCCTGAGCTCTGCCAGACGTTAAGGTGGAGTCCCTAAAGGCCCCAGGCCACTGCCTTTCTGGATGTGAGCCGGTTTGGCCTAGTGGTAAGGTGTTAGGCTGGTAAGCAGAAGGACCTCGGTTCGATTCCCTTCGGCTCTTTCTCTTCAAAAAGGTTGTGGTTTGTGGACACTGTTTTGTGAATTTGTCCCTCCAAATTAATGAAATGGCTCTCATCGCTGCCCCTCTTAATGCAGAAATCATTCTGGTGGCGACAGTACAGCGATAGGTGTATGATCTCCCTCTTTTTCCGCCTCCGTACCCCCTTTCCCCCTTCTCCCTACCCCCAATAAGCCTTTTGGTTTCTGTGGACGTTAAGCACCATGTTGTTGGCTTAGGGGGGAGTCCTGTACTGCAGCACCATATTTACTTACTTACTTTTGCCTTTCTGGGCCGATGAGCTTGGCGTGCCCCCATCAGCAGCCCCTGTCCGTTCCAGGCCTATACGCAGTGATATCCAGACACACGAAACGTTGAAAAGAACGCCGATTTTAACAGGAAAACGCAAAACGCACGCAAAGTTTCAGGGTAACAAACATACAGACAGAGAAGCGATTATTAATGAAAAGTATTTGTTCATCCGGTTGGAGTTATTTGTGTTGGTGTGTCATCGTAAACACGTTGGTCGTGGAATGTGCTGAAGAAGGCAAGGGTTTGGTAAACACGTTGGTCGAGGAGTGTTCTGAGGGACACAGCGGTTGGCCATTCGTCGTAAACACGTAGGTGGTGGAGTGTGCTGAAGACGTCAATGGTTGGCCAGTCATCGTAAACACGTTGGTCGAGGAGTGTGCTGAAGAAGGCACGGGTTGGCCATTCATCGTAAATACGTTGGTCGAGGAGTGTGCTGAAGAAGGCACGGGTTGGCCATTCATCGTAAACACGTTGGTCGAGGAGTGTGCTGAAGAAGGCACGGGTTGGCCATTCATCGTAAACACGTTGGTCGAGGAGTGTGCTGAAGAAGGCACGGGTTGGCCATTCATCGTAAACACGTTGGTCGAGGAGTGTGCTGAAGAAGGCACGGGTTGGCCAGTCACGAAACACGTTGGTCGAGAGTGTGCTGGAAGGCACGGTTGGCTTTCGAAACGTTGGTCGGGGGTGCGAAGAAGCCTTGGCCCTGTGATTGGCAAGGGGTGAAAAAGGCACCCGCCCACGGTCGGGGGTTCGGGGGACGGGTGCCATCGGAAAAAGGGGGGGCCCGCGCGGAACCCCGGCAGTCTCCGTGAAAACCCCCCCGACAGGAACGCACCCCACCCCCGACAGACAACACACACACACACACACACGACACACACACACACACACACACAAAACAGACACACACACACAAACACACACACACACACACACACACACACACACTACACACACACACACACACGCACGCACGCACGCACGCACGCACGCACGCACACACGCAAGAAAGTTTTACAGCGTTGGATAGGCGATGTGTGTTCTAATAAACAAAACAACAGAGGTGCTTAGAAAAGTGAATTGGCTGTCCTGATTTTTTCTGGGAAGGCTGACGACCCACCCTTGTCGTCCACCACACCTCTCTCCCTACCCCTTCTTCTTCCTTTCCCTTCTCCATATATATATATATATATATATTATATATATATATATATATATATATATCTAATATCTGGGCTACCCGGAACATTCTGTGGAGATGCAAAGTACACAACGACCCTGTGACGCCAGTAATTTGATCAATAGGGTGTACGGGCGGACGCCTCTTTCCAGCTGAGAAAAAATGAACTTTTAAATCACTGCTGTGTTACGCAGTCGTGCTTTAGTCTCTAACTTTGGACGTTAGGGGAACGGGTTTTAATCCCGTAAAGAATTACGTGTGTGCTTTAGTTCTACACCACAGGAAGACAGGCAGATTTGGCCACACACTATAGTGAACTGATACATCCACAGTCAACCGCACAAACGGTATGATAGTAATGCACTCTTCATTCACAGACAGACAACACACACACACACAACACAACACACACAACACACCACCACACACAACACACACACACACACTCCACACACACACACACACACACACACACACACACACACACACACACACACACACAACACACTACACACACACACACACACACACACACACACACACACACACACACACACACACACAACAACAACACACACACACACACACACACACACCCCACACACAACACACACACACACACACACACACACACACTCAACACAACACACACACACACACACACACACACACACACACACACACACACACACACCCGAGGCCCACACTATTTATTATTTGTTAGTTTATTTTGGTCGTGACGGTAATTCAAATTTCCTGTGTTCACAGAGGATAAACAAATATTCTTGATTCTCGAAAGGATCACCTCAGGACAATCTAACTCTGTCATAAGCAAAATGCACATTTGAAAACTCTTCTCGCATATATAAACCCTTTCTCAAGTCAGTCCACAAAACCAGTCCTCTACACGAACACAAAACGTACATACACAAACATGAAACACAACTTTTCAAAGAGTTAGTCCCTTCAATTTTACCCCTATTATAAGAACACGTAAGGCTTGGACACGCTGGTATCGTCGACTATTCCGTCTAATTTATCAACACCAGATTAAAGAATAAGAAAAAGAAGAGTTTACAGAAACAATAAAAATTAAAAATACGTTAATAAATGCATAACAGCAAATTACCAGTATGTATGTAATAATAATAATGGCAATTTGTAAAGCGCCTACCCTGCGGCTCAAAGCGCTGAACAAGCATAGTATAACACACATAACGTACATCTAGATGGAAATGTTATCAGCAATACATATGTAAATGTAGGTAGACTGTAATAAAAAAATAAAAAGTGATATTTTTGTTAATTAACTTGAATGTCCTATCTACTGTGCTCACATGAAGACGAACGCGATTTCTTACGGTTCACGGCTTATGACACACGTCACTTTAATGTGGGCAGAGGACTGGAAAAAAAAAGTTGAATGGACAAGGAAGGCAGCAATTTCAAAGATAATTCCTGGCAGCAGGCTAAGCATACAAAGTTAAATTCTGCCATGCTCCAAATATAAAAGAGGAACATGTAATAGCTTAGAACAGACCTTGACGAAACGGGAAGAACGGTTCATGTGGTTTTTGGATGGTCATTCTTCTTCTCGATCGCTGGCAGTGCTTTTTTGGGGGGATGGTCATCAGAACCGACGAGATCCAACAGTTGAGAAAACGGGACCTACCCCTCCCCCGCTTCTACCCCAACTACACAGTACCCAAAACAGACCCAAAATTCGGTAAAAAACAACAACAAACAACACAAGCACACACACAGTCACACACACACACACACAGTCACAACACACACTCTCTCTCTCTCTCTCTCCACACCACACACACACACACACACACACACACACACACACACACACACACACACACACACACACACACACACACACACACACACACACACAGAGTCACACACACACACACACACAAAGACACACACACACACAACGCGGGAGGTGCGGTTGAAGGCGTTTGCTTGCTTGCTTCTACGTAAGACTGTTTGATTAATGATGTTTGACTATGTATCCTGCCTGCTTATGACTGTCTTTTGAACATCGCAGCACCTCCGTTCTAAAGACAAAATTGCTTCTACGACATGATAAAGTTTTCTGTGTTTCTGTACTTCCCAAAGCGCTGTTGGTTTAAACGAGAATTTATTCAAAACAAAATAAAGATACAGTGAATAGTTATGTGCTCATCGACAAGCTTTCAGTGTATAGGCAAAGCGTTGTCAATAGATCCAGAATCGTTGTAGCCGTTTTCCACTGGCGGACAGTCCCGCCAGCGGGACTTAGACAACTCTGAATTCACAATTTTCATTGTTCAGTTTAGTGCAGGATAAGCCTGACGGGCCATCACTCCATGACGCAGAAGAAAATGCAGACTGAACAACCTCTTTGTTTGGATTCATCACCACCTCATCACTGTCAACACAAAGTACAGCCCCAGCAGACCAAGGTAGCCAACAAGCCCCCCAAGACATCGCCATCCACTACATTACCCTGTCCCATTCTGAAGAGCTGTCTCAAATTGTCCTCCCCCCCCCCCCCCACCCCCGACCCCCCACCACACACACACACTCGTCGATTGGAACAGCCTGCTAGGAGGAGATTGCCTTGTCCAAGACCCTGGCATCCTTCCAGTACCGGCCGTCTTCACCTCACTAACAAGTATCCTTTTTTTTCCCTTCTCGGAAGCGCCCCCCCCCCCCCCCCCCCCCCCCCATCCCCCCCCCGTCTCTATAAAATGTCATAGCCTTCAGAATGATGAAGTTGGACACTACAAGTAAGAAGAAGCAGAAGAAGAAGTAAACACGGTGCTTAACGTCCACAGAAACCATAAGGCTTATTAGGGACGGAGAGAATGGGGGAAGGGGGTATGGAGGAAGAGGGGGAGTATGTACCTATCGCTACACTGTCATCACCAGAATGACCTGCATTAAGATGGGCAGCGATGAGAGCTATTTTAATGTTTCATTAATTGGGAGGGACAAAGTCACAAGACCGTGTCCGCAAACCACAACTTTTGAAGAGAAAGGAGAGCCGAAGCGGTATCGAACCGAGGTCCTTCCGCTTACCAGCCTACCGCCTCACCGCTAGGCGAAACCGGCTATCGCGAAGAAGAAGAAGAAGATGAGGAGGAGCTATTTTGCCTTTTGTCCCCGACTTTTCTGCCGCAGTCTATGCAGACGGAGGAGAACGAGCTCGATTGTGGACACGGCGCGGTCATAACGACACAACAATTCCTTGGGCAGACAGACAGCTCACGGGATTCGCAGTCTTACCGATGACTGGCTGAGATCCACCCGCACGTAGGCTTAATGCTCTGGGCAACAAAGAAACCTGCAGGGATTACAGACGATTTTAAAGCTAGCGCAGCTAGGTCAGTCGATTCCCTTGCTCCGAGCGAAGTTCCTGCTTAGGCATGTAGCTTGTGTAACTAGGCCCTGGCCAGCGAGATTGCTAGTTTTCTGATGTTGCGGGGCTTAGTGTCCGCACATGTCGGGCTGACATATCAGGGACAATAACTCTAGTGTTCTTCTCAGTGAGCCGGTTTGGCCTAGAGGTAAGGCGTTAGGCTGGTAAGCGGAAGGACCTCGGTTCAATACCGTTTCGGCTCTCCTTTCTCTTCAAAAAAGGTTGTGGTTTGTGGGCACTGTCTTGTGACTTTGTCCATCACTTCCTACTGAAACATTAAAATGGCTCTCATCGCTGCCCATCTTAATGCAGGAATCATTCTGGTGGTGACAGTGTAGCGATAGGTATATAATCTCCCTCTTCCCCCACATCCATACCTCCCCACCCCCCTTCTCCCCGTCCCTAATAAGCCTTATGGTTTCTGCGGACGTTAAGCACCATGTTTACTTACTTACTAGTGTTCTTCTCCAAGGCTAGATGACTGAGCATGAGGTATTTCCGCTTTGAAATGTGTGTGATAACAGGCCGTGGAAGTATTTGCCTCGAAACTGGTAAAGCACAGTACAGACAGAAAATCTCAAATCGGAATCCAGTAAAAACCGGAAACGAATCAGCGCCCTGTTCGCCCTCAACGCGGAACACTGGAACTTACGTAAGCAGTTTCTCATTCTTTTTTCTGATGGGCTGCGCGCGCACGTGCGTTCGTCTTCTAATGTTGCTCTACGTCCACAGAAACCATAAGGACTATTCGCTAATTAGGAACGGGGAGCCCACGACGGCCACCTCGATTTTCACACAGCTCCTGAGCTCTTGCAGCTGGTTCAGTGTTATGTCCACAGAGACCATAAGGACTATTAGCTAATGATGGTCTCTGTGGACGTAAATTAACACTGAACCAGCTGCAAGAGCTCCATTAGCTATTAGCTAGTTAGGGACGGGGAGTCCAGGACGGCCACCTCGACTTTCACGCAGCTCCTGAGCTCTGCGCTGCTCTTGCAGCTGGTTCAATGACAGTGTTAATTTACGTCCACAGTCCATGAAGACTATCTTCACACAGCTCCTGAACTCTGCGCTGCTCTTGCAGCTGGTTCAATGACAGTGTTAATTTACGTCCACAGTCCATGAGGACTATCTTCACACAGCTCCTGAACTCTGCGCTGCTCTTGCAGCTGGTTCAATGACAGTGTTAATTTACGTCCACAGTCCATGAGGACTATCTTCACACAGCTCCTGAACTCTGCGCTGCTCTTGCAGCTGGTTCAATGACAATGTTAATTTACGTCCACAGTCCATGAGGACTATCTTCACACAGCTCCTGAACTCTGCGCTGCTCTTGCAGCTGGTTCAATGACAATGTTAATTTACGTCCACAGTCCATGAGGACTATCTTCACACAGCTCCTGAACTCTGCGCTGCTCTTGCAGCTGGTTCAATGACAATGTTAATTTACGTCCACAGTCCATGAGGACTATCTTCACACAGCTCCTGAACTCTGCGCTGCCCCTTGCAGCTGGTTCAATGACAATGTTAATTTACGTCCACAGTCCATGAGGACTATCTTCACACAGCTCCTGAACTCTGCGCTGCTCTTGCAGCTGGTTCAATGACAATGTTAATTTACGTCCACAGTCCATGAGGACTATCTTCACACAGCTCCTGAACTCTGCGCTGCTCTTGCAGCTGGTTCAATGACAATGTTAATTTACGTCCACAGTCCATGAGGACTATCTTCACACAGCTCCTGAACTCTGCGCTGCTCTTGCAGCTGGTTCAATGACAATGTTAATTTACGTCCACAGTCCATGAGGACTATCTTCACACAGCTCCTGAACTCTGCGCTGCTCTTGCAGCTGGTTCAATGACAATGTTAATTTACGTCCACAGTCCATGAGGACTATCTTCACACAGCTCCTGAACTCTGCGCTGCTCTTGCAGCTGGTTCAATGACAATGTTAATTTACGTCCACAGTCCATGAGGACTATCTTCACACAGCTCCTGAACTCTGCGCTGCTCTTGCAGCTGGTTCAATGACAATGTTAATTTACGTCCACAGTCCATGAGGACTATCTTCACACAGCTCCTGAACTCTGCGCTGCTCTTGCAGCTGGTTCAATGACAATGTTAATTTACGTCCACAGTCCATGAGGACTATCTTCACACAGCTCCTGAACTCTGCGCTGCTCTTGCAGCTGGTTCAATGACAATGTTAATTTACGTCCACAGTCCATGAGGACTATCTTCACACAGCTCCTGAACTCTGCGCTGCTCTTGCAGCTGGTTCAATGACAATGTTAATTTACGTCCACAGAGACCATGAGGACTATTAGCTAATTAGGGACAGGGAGCCCAGGACGGCCTGTTACGCCACGTTTTGCCAGCACGGCACGTTATGTCAACAAGGTGACAACACATGCAGCATCAACGAAATAGTGACAAATCGTGCAGCCACTGTACCTTTAATAATTAACTTGTATCAGTACATGTAATACTGTGTGTGTAAGTGTGAGTGTGTGTGTGTGTGTGGTGTGAGCTATGAGAGAGCGAGAGACAGAGGCAGAAACAGATACTCAGAATTAAAGAGAGAGAGACAGAGACAGACAGAGACACACACAGAGAGATTAAAAGCAATAAAGATCAACCAAACAAAATAACGTACAGTCACTAAAATGTTCAGCAGCAGTAGTGTGTGCAAGTCGTTGAACTTCGGAAGCAGTAAATCTGAATTTTCCTAAAATTTGTCATGTATTTATTTGTTTGAATATTATTCATATTGATTCATTTCTTTTCAAGAGTTTGAAATGTTTCTTATTATTGCATTTGGATGCCAGAACAAAACTCAGTCTGCATTATTATATTTATCATTTCAACACTCACACTGCTAGAATTGAACAGTCACACAATCAAGCAGTCAACATGTAAAAGACACAAACACACATTAAGTGTCATTTATACTGTGTATTAAAGTAAGAGCATCATCATTCACACTCAGCTTTCAAACCAAACTTGTTTTGCAATTTCACAGAGCAGCTTGAACAAAGGAGAAGGCAGGACTTTCTGTTAGTAAACAAGTTAAAACATTAATATAGCTCCTCTTCCATGACCATAAACATGATGGAACATAAGACAATCCATGACCATAAACATGATGGAACATAAGACAATCCATTTCAGGGATAATAGTTTCTTTAAAAAGAGATTTGCAATAATAAGAGCACTCTTTCTCTGTGTTTTAATTTTTAGTGAAACTGTAACTGTACACGATGTATTGCAAAATCCATCTGCAAATAAATCTGATTTTCCGTCAATTCGTTAACCCCCTTTCCAAATCCAAATGATTATTCACCCTGCAAACATAAAACACATATTTTCCAGAGCTACACATATCATTTAATATAGATGCACACACATGCATATTATATACATGCACATGTGCAACATGCACACACCATCAAATTGATCCATGACCAACATGTGCATTACAAAAACCCATCCCCGGGGAAAATAACCACGGAATTCACATCAAATAATCAATGAGTGCTAAAGTCTGCAGAGCTCAAAAGCCTGAGATCACAGATCTTCACTCTACGCCGGTAAACCTGTCCAGTGTAGTCTGAAGATCCCTCTTGCTCAGTTCAAGACGGTATCTATGCACTCTGAAAAGCCCATGAACCCATTTCTCCAGTCTTGGCCACACATACACTGCATTCAGCCATGGTGACCACCTCCACAGCTGAAGTATTTGGGGACAACACCAGACAATCAGGATTCCTCGCTGAGCTCTAAGCCCCACCCCTTTCCTCACAGACTTTTGACCCGAGCCCCATGCCATACTGTGTTGACTCGTGGAACAGAGGCTTCCGTGTTCAGGTCTAAGCCCTACATCTTTCCTTCTGACCACCAGGTGGTACTGCAGTCTGTGTTTACAGGTGGAACAGAGGGTTCAGTGCTCGGCTCTAAGCCCTACATCTTTCCTTCTGACCACCAGGTGGCACTGTGTAGACTAGTTGAATGCAAGGTGATGGGGGAGTCTGATCCAGCATTCAAATAATTACGATATGCTTCATTTAGTTGCAGCTGATGTGTCATCATCAATGACCATGCTTCATTAGGTATTTTGAAAGCTTTATGCAGATTCAACCAGTCTTCTGCTCCATTGCTAGGCTTCAGCTTGTGAAGAAAACGTGGGGGCCACTCCGTAAGTTTTTCATGCGGAATATTAACTGTGCTGTTCTGATCTGCTGAAGTGCTCGCGTGAATCGCAGCCCAGTACCCTCTATGTGCATTACAAAGATTTAAAAAAGGACATAACTTACGTATATATATATATACAGATACATGAATAACACAGTGCAGTGAAGCAAATTCTCTACAGGTAAAGCAGTGATGATCAAACTACAGCAAACTGCATCAAGCACCAGCCAAGCGTGAAGTCCAGAATGTACACCTGGCAAAAGGCTGCTACATGAAAGACCAGATAATTCTGTGCAACTAAACATTTTGTTCATCAAAATTCCACATGAGAACCCTGCACTTAGTTAAAGGAGCCAGACTTCCCAAAATGCATTTTGTCCAAAAATCTGAAACAAGAATGTCTGCTAGCATTCTAAAACAAGATAAAAAAATAAATAAAAATTTCAGATTGTGCTTTCGTCCCAATAAATAGTGTTCTTTTAAACCTTTTACATGTTTCCATTTTGCCCAAAAAGGCTCGAACAGGGAGAAGATATTGAAATAAAAAAGTTACAATCAATGTTTTGGTTATACGATTCTCCATTGATTCTGTTTTCCATTTACAATCCTCTTGTGTCATGATGGTTACTGGGACTTGATCGCTGAAAACATTGTCAATTGTCACAGCTGGAATAATGGTAACCCACAACCTCTTTAATCTCGTTTCTGAGGTGACCTGAACACACAGTTTTCTTGCCTGATATCAGAGGCAGTGCGTGCCACACAGGCGAACTAGGACAGCTGTGTGCAGTCAATGCTGTTAGTAACTACTCTTGAAAGTCAGATTTAAAGAATATATTTAAATCAAGGTGCATTTTCAAATGAACCATACTCTCATAAATTATGGGTGCATTTTCAAATGAACCACAATCTAAACAAAAATAACTACAACCCTGAACAGAAATCCTAAAGAAGATAAAATTCCGGCTGTCAACACAGCCATCCGAAGCGTGTTCATCGGCCATGAAGGTCTAAACACAACTGACAGTCTGTGCAGCCATCTCACTTGAACACGCCATGTAGGTCACCGAGGTGAAATCCCAGATTGTAAGATTTTATTTTATGTTTTGAGAGGGCTAACTCTTTTAATATAATTTTTTGGTCAGGGCTAGCCCTTTTAATACCAGCCTCTTCTGTGACCGCTTTCTCTTCATGGGGTAATAGAGGAAGGGGGGTGGGGTGGGGAGAAGGGGGGGCCTCCTGTTGAGGTTTCTGGTCCAGCAAATTGGCTAGTGTGAAGACGCTGAAACATTTGTCTCCTTTTCTTTCTTTTTTATACATACAAGACGTCATCTTTTCTCTATGCATAGAAGCAGTCTTTCTTGGCGCGGCCTCACAATGCGCAGCTCTGGGAACTCCTGACCAGACACCACTTTTTCTGAGGGGTGCCCATCTCTAATGACCGCAAATTTACCAGCTCTGCTATGAAATTTTCAGTAACCACTCATCCCCCACCACCAAATAACAGTAAACCCCTGCCCCATCTTAAGCCTGCTCTTCACTCTGCCGTATTTCCTTTCAGACCAACTTCCTCAATATTTTGGGGTCTTCTGTTATTTCTTTTTCTAATGCTGGATTTCTCTGTAACAGTTCAAGGTACAAAGGAGACCATTCTGTTACAGCATACGCCTTTATGTCAAGCAACTTGGTGCTTTACTCCCAGTCAACCGGCAGTTACATCTGGGTGACCGCCTTTACGGAAACATGTAAAATTAGAAACAAACCATACATGTATAGGGAGGAAGAAAAAAAAAAAAAAAGGTGAACAAGGGTTAATCAAGAAAATGAGGAAGAGACAGAAAGAAAAAGAAAAAACGAAGACAAATGATACATGTAACATTCCAATCTTGGTGTGAGCAAAACAAACAACAATTAACAATAAAATTATCACCACTATAAAAATGAAACAAAAATGTCAAACAACCGTTTAGGCGAAGGTCTACCTGAATGATTGAGTAAAACGGAAACATGTGTGGAAAGGGCCACAGTAAACAAATTAAGATACATGTCTAATCACTACAGTGACTGGTACAGTTCAACTCTTTCAGTCCTAGCTCACAGTTTTTGGCAATGCTTTCACAGTACAGTTCTGCTGAACACTGTTGCACACTCACTGTGCACACACAAACATGCATATACACACACATACTTACATACATGCACACACACACATGCATGCATGCACACACAAACATGCATATACACACACATACTTACATACATGCACACACACACATGCATGCATGCACACACAAACATGCATATATATATATACACACACATACTTACATGCACACACACATATGATACACACTTGCACACACACACACACACACACACACACACACACACACACACACACCACACACACAGAGTGATACACACATGCATGCACACACACTCACATACAAGTATGCATATACACACATATGCATACACACTAACACATGCATATACACACTCAAAATTACACACAGGCACGCCTGCACACACAAGTATGCCATTGTGTGCACTCAAATGGACACATATCAAACTTATAAACTTGTGACAGAAGTGAAAGTACTGCATGCGGAAATGACAAAGGAAATTAACAGCACTGAGAAGACATAACACATCATATTAACAAGTGACACAACAGAACCCTGAATCAGCTACAGTAACTGTCACCTGGCATGCGAGTAAATACAAGGGACACAAACTGCACCAAAAGCACATCCTCAGGAATAATGTATATATATATATGGAATTTAGAATATTCTACTGAAAATCTTCGACCAGTACTCTTGATTTTGAGGAGTGCAGTGAACGTGTAAGCAATGAGAAGTGAAGTACGTATGCATGGTAACTCCTAAGTTAGTATCTGACAAATTAAGGTTCATCCTTATCCTAAGCACACAGTCTGTTAAAGTGTTATTGGGTCTTTGCATTCCTGGCACACTCACAGAGTTACAGGATCTTTGTATTCCTGGGACACTCAAGAGTATTTCAGCTACATCCTAAGTCTGTCAAAGTGTTATAGGGTCTTTGCATTCCTGGGACACTCACACAGAGTATTTCAGCTACATCCTAAGTCTGTTAAAGTGTTATTGGGTCTTTGCATTCCTGGGACACTCACAGAGAGTATTTCAGCTACATCCTAAGTCTGTTAAAGTGTTATAGGGTCTTTGTATTCCTGGGACACTCACAGAGAGTATTTCAGCTACATCCTAAGTCTGTTAAAGTGTTATAGGGTCTTTGCATTCCTGGGACACTCACAGAGAGTATTTCAGCTACATCCTAAGTCTGTTAAAGTGTTATAGGGTCTTTGTATTCCTGGGACAATGAAGAGTATTTTGAGCTACAGCCTAAGTCTGTTGAAGTGTCACAGGGTCTTTGGGACACTCACACAGAGTATTTCAGCTACAGCCTAAGTCTGTTGAAGTGTCACAGGGTCTTTGGGACACTCACACAGAGTATTTCAGCTACAGCCTAAGTCTGTTGAAGTGTCACAGGGTCTTTGGGACACTCACACAGAGTATTTCAGCTACAGCCTAAGTCTGTTGAAGTGTCACAGGGTCTTTGGGACACTCACACAGAGTATTTCAGCTACAGCCTAAGTCTGTTGAAGTGTCACAGGGTCTTTGGGACACTCACACAGAGTATTTCAGCTACATCTTTCGCATCATGTGTTTTCCTAGGACTGAAAACAAAATTCTGCACAAGACTGTGACAAGAACTTGCAAAATAAAGACGAGAATTGCTACAGTACCCCCGGTCCCTGACTCCTGCTACATAAAAGAAACCCCCTCCCCTCCCTAATTTATTACATCAGACTTCTTTGGAGATGGACATGCAGCAGTTCCACTCTCGAGCAGAAGGAGATATCGCTTGAAAAATGCTTTCACAACTCAACACACGCACGTGACGTCCAATGTGTCTAACGAAGGAAAAAGGAAAAGACCTCCTTACACAACCACCTGGACCGGACAGTTAGCCTTACACGTACAGCTGGAAAGCGCCAACAAACCACCTCACATAGTTTGCCTGAAAGAAAAGACAACCCTAGCATGTCTCACTGGAAAGGAAAGACAACCTACTCTTCCTCAAAAAGCCCTGTGTTCGAGAACATACACTGTAGCCGCTTGTGGCAAGTTCCGCAAGAACCGAAAGCAGAATTTGTGCCCTCTACAGGCAGACTGGCTACACTTGGAGCAACGCTTCACTGATCACATCAAGGTCTGTACAGGCTGGGCTGAGGCATTCCGAATCCAGCGCCGACAGGGTAGGGCACGGCACCGACTGTGGGACCCATAGGGTACGGCGGAACAGTGCTAGGGCCACTGTGACCTTGGGGAGGCCAGGAAGAGAGCGTCTCTCTGCCCTCTCGCAAAAGTTCCCCCATTTTTTCCGTCTTGATGCGTCGTTTGTGGGCCACTGTGCGGATGGGGATGTAGCGCGCCAAAAAGTCTTCCAGGCTCACGCCCTGCTCGCAGAACTTGTTGGCCAGTTCCTGCAACAAGGCAGCAGTTCCATCTTTAAAATGCACAGATATGGATGTACACACACACACACACACACTCTCTCTCTCTTTCTCATGCAACAAACACATACACCCACCCACAGATCTGGATGTACGCATGCACACACACACACACACACACACACTCTCATGCAACAAACACATATGCCCACCCACTTTTGAAGGACCACATAAAAACAGGGTTCATTGCTTTATGCTGAATTAGCCTGTTTGGCTTAGCAGTTAAGGTGCAATGCTGGTGTGCACACGATGTCAGATTGATTTCCTGCCTCAGCTCTCCTTCCTCTTCAAGGGTCGTGGTTTGTGGACACTGTCTTTTGACTTTGTCCCTCACAATTAATGAAGCATTAAAATGGCCGTCACAGCTGCCCATCTTATTCTTAATGCAGAAAAATGATGGTGGTTACAGTGTGGCGCCATGCAGTGATGTACATGGTTCCTCTTACCCCCACCTCCTGGGATCTCATCCCCGCCAGAACGTCACCGGAGACAACTCGGCATTAAACAAGTCTATGAATTATTGTCTCTGCAAGACTGCAGCAGAGCGGTTACCTCAGACTCTTCTTCAGATTCAGCAGCTGATGCCTGCATCAAAGCGTGCAGCGTGTCCAGTTTCTGGTCACCTACAAACTGATCTGTAGCAGCAAAACAAAAAAAAGAGAAGAAAAAAAGTTATGTTAGTGTTATCAGCTCTTGAAGGACTACATGTGAGTTGTTACTCACTGCAATCAATCAGTTACAGGGCTGGTCAGCAGAGCAGTCAGTAAGTCCATCAGTCAGTGAGTCATGCACTCAGTCAGTTACTAAGTCAATCTCACAAAATTTACTTAGCTGGTAAAAAAAACCCACAAAAACAAAAAACTGAGATAACACATACAAAAACAACAATTGAGATAAACACACACAAAAACAACAACCATAAACATACTGAAACAAAAAACAGAAACCAAAAGACAACAAATTATGTACATCTGGGAAATTTCAGCAAAACATAACTCTTATTAATCCCCCAACACTTTCAAGTAATATATAATATACACAAATAACACAAATATAATACCCCCCCTCCATTTTTTTAAATTAATAATAATAAAAAAGAATCATAAAACAGATAAACATATGACCACCCCCCCCCCCCCCATTTTTAAAAAGAAGAAATTAAAATAACAACAAAAAACAAAACAAACAAACAACAACTCTAGAAACTACACACACACACACACACACACACACTCACACCACAGTGACACGCACACACACAACAAAAACTTTTTTCTCCATCAGTAATAAAACAAGACCCCTGTCCCCTCCCCTCTGAAAGTCCATGAACATGTTAGCAAGATTACCCAATCTAGCTTTGGCCATTCCAAGCTCCGTTTTGAGTTTGTTGATGTTCTCGTATCCTGTGGCCACCTCCGTTTTGAGCGTGTCCAGTCGAGGCTGGAAGGACAGGTTGTACTCAGCAAGGCTCTTGTTTCGAGCGACGAGGTCATCGTGATCTGCCTGGACACTGCGGACCTGCACAACAGTTTTGTTTGAAAGTGTAAATTGTCGCATAATACGGGCTAATCAGTTACACTTTTAAAGCAGCGGCTCACAGACTATGCCTGGCATGAGCCAAATTCTTGTTGGCTATGGTACAGGGTTGAAGGCATGATAAAAGACTGAACATCCCATTTTTGCCACTGTTAAATAATGAACTTTTTTTTCTTTCTCCAAACAAACAAAACCATACAGACTGAAAAACTGCAGTCTTTTTAATTTTATATCTAACAGTAACAGCTGTCAATAACTAAGTCCTGTTGTAACAGTAACACCTGTCAATAACTAAGTCCTGTCATAACAGTAACAGTAACAGCTGTCAATAACTAAGCCCTGTTGTAACAGTAACACCTGTCAATAACTAAGTCCTGTCGTAACAGTAACAGTAACACCTGTTGATAACTAAGTCCTGTCGTAACAGTTACACCTGTCAATAACTAAGTCCTGTTGTAACAATAACAGTAACACCTGTCGATAACTAAGTCCTGTCATAACAGTAACAGTAACACCTGCTGATAACTAAGTCCTGTTGTAACAGTAACACCTGTCGATAACTAAGTCCTGTCGTAACAGTAACACGTGTTGATAACTAAGTCCTGTCGTAACAGTAACACCTGTCGATAACTAAGTCCTGTCGTAACAGTAACACCTGTCGATAACTAAGTCCTGTCGTAACAGTAACATCTGTCAATAACTAAGACCTGTCATAACAGTAACAGTAACACCTGTTGATAACTAAGTCCTGTCGTAACAGTAACACCTGTCAGTAACTCTTAAGACCTGTTGTAACAGTAACACCTGTTGATAACTAAGTCCTGTCGTAACAGTAACACCTGTCGGTAACTAAGTCCTGTTGTAACAGTAACACCTGTCGATAACTAAGTCCTGTCGTAACAGTAACACCTGTCGATAACAAAGTCCTGTCGTAACAGTAACACCTGTTGATAACTAAGTCCTGTCGTAACAGTAACACCTGTCAATAACTAAGTCCTGTTGTAACAGTAACACCTGTCAATAACTAAATCCTGTCGTAACAGTAACACCTGTCGGTAACTAAGTCCTGTCATAACAGTAACACCTGTCAATAACTAAGTCCCGTCGTAACAGTAACAGTAACAGCTGTTGATAACTAAGTCCTGTCGTAACAGTTACACCTGTCAATAACTAAGTCCTGTTGTAACAGTAACACCTGTCAATAACTAAATCCTGTCGTAACAGTAACACCTGTCGGTAACTAAGTCCTGTCATAACAGTAACACCTGTCAATAACTAAGTCCCGTCGTAACAGTAACAGTAACACCTGTCACCTGTCGATAATTAAGTCCTGTCATGCTTCTCTGTCCTTGCTTCCCTTTACACTAACTACAGAGGGGTGTGTTTTCACAGTGAGCTTTAAGTTTGACATAACATGTTTTTCTTCTCTTTTTTGTTGTTGCTGCTATATTTTTGTTGTCATTATCATATATTGTATATTACAATATTACGTTATTACTGTTAGTGTACTTCATAAGAGAGTTTTTGTTTCTCATTTTTCTGGGTCTGGGTGGAAACTGTATGGTGCTTTGAGCCCATTTTTTTCTTGGGGAGTGGCGCTTTACAAAAGCGTTGAATTATTTTTATTATAATAATATTATTAAAATATAACAATACTAAAAAAATAAAAAAAATATTATTATTGTTACCAAAGGTGTCTCTGCAACTAATGTAAGCTGTTCTGAGGAACCACTTAAAGGCAAAACACAAAGACGGTCAACTAACACACCAGGGTCGGTGACAACAAACCTGTGGCAGGTCTTGAATGAGGTCGTTCAGTTTGCTGTCATCAGTCAGGAGGTGCTGCAGGTCGTCCTTGCCCAGGTGCTGCAACAAGGCCACGGCTGCAGTCTCATCCATGCGACCCATGATGCTGCCTCTGGCGACGCTTCCTGTTGTGGTGTCTGAACCATAGTAGTGGCTGTTGTAGCTGTTATACATGGCACATCTGTTGACAGTCAAAGCACTATACATGTCAAAGAGGGAAGGTGCAGTGACTGAAAGGAAAGGAAACTGGGTTTTTACGCCCAGTCAAACATGAGAGGTGCTGCAACACTCTCTGTCTGTGGACAAATCAACAATGAGTTGAGAACATGGACCTGTTACACGTAAGAAAATTATTATCCAGTATCCACTCTTTTGTAAACTGAACTTTTTTCTTGATTACAAAAATAAATAAATATATGTCTTAGTGGCAAAAGGTGTGCATTGTGGGGGGGGGGGGGGGGGGTTGACTGCCAATAAAATCTGTTTCAAACACTTCGTCTTGTTGTTGCTTTGTGTGTGTGTGTTCATAATTGGTCAGTATCACAGTGGAGACAATATGAGTTCCAAATCTGGAAAAGTGCCATGGAATTCGACCCCTGAAAATGGACATGCTCATGGTGAGTGCTTTCGATGCTTTCATTCATGTACATGATGAATCAAAACTTTACCTCAGTCACCAATTTTAACAGAGGAGATATCGCTTTACACAGTGCATATGTATAAAATTGATTATTACTAAGTTTTGTTTTTGGAGTTAGAGGCTCCGAAATGTCCCTCTATCGAATGTTAGATGTGTTGAAATGTTTCATGACCAGCATCTGTAGACAGTCTAGCGAAGACCTGACTTTCTCTTTCACTGAAACTTTACCCCAGTCACTGTGGTACGTCACTGCATCAGGCGCCAATGTTTTATTTTACTGCCAAATGTCTGGATAGTTTTTAAAATATATTTTGCCATTCTTCATAATATTGTTGCAAGAAATAACGTTCAACACTGTATTAGATTAAACAAGCAAAAGGAAGAAAAAAAAGTGTTCACATATTTGCACTATAGCCGGATAGTCATGTTACACATCCAGGTCATTTGCTTTGAGCACATGGCTGCATGGAAGAGATGTTGTGACATGCAAAAGGTGTGTAGTTACATTTTTGAATACCGTAAATTAAACGTTTATCGGATATTCAGTCAAATCTTACAGTTATATGATGGTATTTATATTGGTATAAGCCAAATCTTTTAAAAATATATTGGAATGTAAGCATACAATGCAAGTTTTTGTTATGCTCTTGATCTGAAGTTTGTTCAGATGCTTTCGTAATTTTTTTAATTTTTTTGCTGACTTTCTTACAACATGGGTGTATGTTGAAATCGTAATGTTCAACAGCAGAATGGTTATAAGCAGTATATATTCTGATCGTATTCTTTACATTTTTTGCTTGCACTTAACAGAATTCCTTTTGTTTACAAACTACGTCTGCAAACAGATCACCATACATGGTAGACAGTTAGAATTTCCGGAAGCTAAAGTTGTAGTTAGGTGTTGCACATTACAATTACAACACAAGCTGTGGAAATAATAATGTTTGACATAATGATAGTGACCATGCCTGTCTGCCTTCCAAAGTTCTAAAAATGGAAGGTGCGGATCTTTTATTAGCATTATTCATTAGGCTATGATTTTTCATTAATATTATTATGATTTTTATTATTAATTCATTCAGTTTGAAGTTAACTATTTAACTATTTTTGTTCTAGGCACCTGAATAAACATGACCAAGAAACGCATGAATGACAGGTTGCGTGTGTGTTTTTCTGTGACACCCAAAAGCCGCAAAAGTTGCACTCACTCTTCCTGGCTACATTTTGTCTGTTAGTGTTACAAAACACTTATTTGTTTGTTAAATAAAAAGTATTACTTCTTTTGTTATAAAAAACAAAGTACCAAGTTGTGTCATTAACATTATGTTATCCACTACAACAAAGTTAGACATGCTATTTTGTGTAATGCGGCAAAAGCTGTTCACATGAAATAGTTATGTCTTATATTTTACAGTAATAAAAACTTCTATTGATTTATCATTTTCATCAAGAAACAAGCAACACTGTAAAACTTGTTGAAATAGTAATGTCCGACATATTTGTTAATCATTTGCTGTTTGTCTCAAGAAAACTTAAATTTGAAGAAAAGAAAAAAATCATCAAATCTTCCATGTCACATATTGTTCTATTAAAGAATAACTGTTCACTTCATGTTACAAAATTTGTTGCTTTTTATTCATTTAAAAATGTTCAAGATTGGCTGTATGTTGAAAATTATCCATTGCAACAACTCATGCATGCATAGCATTCTATTCTGTGTGACATATAACAACAACAGTTCACTTAGTAATGTTCATATGGATCACAATTCACATCTTGTAAGTTCAGTTGGTATTTTGCAGTTAACTGCATGATTAGCAGCACAGTGATGTGTGCTTGTTGTTATGTGACATGTGTAATATTCAATATATTGTTACAAATCACACTGAAGGTCAAATTTCTTGGGAACGAAAAGCAGTAGCCAGTACTGCCTTCTCCCTTCACTGGTGGATGACTTCACATGTGTTCATTCAGAAAATCCATTACTCACTCACATCCTGTCAACTTTATTTTCTGGTACCTTTGTCCTCTTTTCTTGCACACCTTTTGGCATTTAGTCATATATATATACACACACACACATAATTTTCTTTTCTTTTTTTACTGCAACCAAAATACAACCAAAACATACTCAACCATGAACCATTCACAAGACAAAAGTAATGTCAAGTAACCTTTTTTGCTTGTCATGGAGGTTGTTTGTGTGGTAGGTTATGGAGAAACTACTACTAAGTATGACTCAGCGTACATGTAATGATGTATTAATACATCTGACACAAAAATGCCAAACAGATACTGCCAACAGTGTAATTGTATAATGTCTTAATAATGTATAATAGTAAATGACTTAGTGCCAAAAGGTGCACAAATGGGGGGTCCGATTTTTGACTGTCAATAAAATCTGTTTCAAACACTTTGTCTTGTTGTTGCTTTGTGTGTGTGTCATAGTTGGTCAGTATCACAGTGGAAACAATATGAGCTCCAAATCTGGAGCAGCTGGAGATTATTTTTGAAAGTGAAAACGCCACAAAATTCAACCCCTGAAAACGGACACGCTCACGGTGAATGCTTTCGATGCTTTCATTCACGTACATGACGAATCAAAACATTACCTCAGTCACCGATTTGCACAGAGGAGATATCGCTCTAAAACAGTGCATATAAAACCAATTATCACTAAGTTTTGATTTTGGAGTTAGAGGCTCCGAAATATCCCTCGGTCGAACGTTATGTGTGTTGAAATGTTTCATGACCAGCATCGCAGACAATCTAGTGAAGAACGGACTTTCTCTTTCGTCAAAACTTTACTCCAGTCACTGTGGTACGTCACTGCATCAGGCGCCAATGTTTTATTTTACTGCCAAATGTCTGGGTAGTTTTTAAAATATATTTTGCCATTCTTCATAAAATTGTTGCAATAAATAACGTTCAACAACGTATTTGATTAAACAAGCAAAAGGAAAAAAATAAAGTTTTTGCGCTTTTGCACTACTTCCAGTCAGCCATGTTATACATCCGGGTCATTTGCTTTTAGCACATGGCCGCATGGAAGAGACGTTCTGATATGCGAAAGGTGTGTGGTAATATTTTTGAAGACCGTAACGTTCAACTTTATTTAAACGTTCATCGGAAATTTAGTCAAATCTTCCGGTTATATGATGATATTT
>JABMCL010003901.1:440000-450000 GCA_018857735.1 Alviniconcha marisindica
TGTGAATGGCAAACAGTCTCCTACAGTAGCCAATCGAGTTATGATTCATGTGGATGGCAAACAGTCTCCTACAGTAGCCAGTCTGATTATAATTCAAGTGGGTGGCGAACAGTCTTCTACAGTAGCCAGTCTGCTTATAATTCATGTGGGTGGCGAACAGTCTTCTACAGTAGCCAGTCTGCTTATAATTCATGTGGGTGGCGAACAGTCTTCTACAGTAGCTAGTCTGGTTATGATTTATTTGGAAGACAAACAGTCTCCCATGGTAACCAATCTGGTTATGATTTATGTGGAAGACAAACAGACTCCCACGGTAACCAATCTGGTTATGATTTATGTGGAAGACAGACTCCCACGGTAACCAATCTGGTTATGATTTATGTGGAAGACAAACTGTCTCCAACGGTAACCAATCTGGTTTTGATTTATGTGGAAGACAAACTGTCTCCAACGGTAACCAATCTGGGTGTGATTTGTGCTGGAGATGGACAACAGGCTTAAATAGTAGGAACATCAAGTTCTTACTAAGCTGCACAACTCAGTGTGGGTGAGTTAGTTCATGGATTTGCCCTTAACCTGTACGCCTACAGTGTCCTTGCCGTTGACTTGTACACGTACAGTGTCCTTGCCGTTGACTTGTACACGTACAGTGTCCTTGCCGTTAACTTGTACACGTACAGTGTCCTTGCCGTTAACTTGTACACGTACAGTGTCCTTGCCGTTGACTTGTACACGTACAGTGTCCTTGCCGTTGACTTGTACACGTACAGTGTCCTTGCCGTTAACTTGTACACGACAATGCCTTTGACGTTAACTTGTACACGACAATGCCTTTGACGTTAACTTGTACACGACAATGCCTTTGACGTTAACTTGTACACGACAATGCCTTTGACGTTAACTTGTACACGACAACGCCTTTGACGTTAACTTGTACACGACAATGCCTTTGACGTTAACTTGTACACGACAATGCCTTTGACGTTAACTTGTACACGACAATGCCTTTGACGTTAACTTGTACACGACAATGCCTTATCCGTTAATTTGTACACGTCTTTGCCGTGAACTTCTGCACTGTGTTCGCCGTTAACTTGCACAGTGTTTTAGCCGTTACTTTCTGCAATGTCTTCTTCGTTATTTGTACAGTGTTTTCGCCGTTAACTTGAGCAATGTCTCCGCAGTTAGCTAGCACAACGTATTAGCCATTAACTTAGAGAAACGAGTTTCATGAACTCACATGTCAAAGTGTGATTCATCGTTCATTGCAAACGTCACTTTCCTTTCGTTGAATGAACTAGGAAGGTGACACACACGTCACTTTCCTTTCGTTGAATTAACCAGGAAGGTTTCACACACGTCACTTTCCTTTCGTTGAATGAACCAGGAAGGCGACATGCAGAATGCAGATTCTGGGCTTGAAAGAAGGACCTTTGATAGCTCCGGATCCTCAGCAAAGGGAGGGAACCTTGGTGCCCGCACCTGGGGTTCTCTGAAGCTGGACCACCAATCAGTTCATCAGTTCTTGGAGCTGAACGTCAAGTCAATCGCTGGACCACCAATCCAGTTCATCAGTTCTTGGATCTAAACGTCAAGTCAATCGCTGGACCACCAATCCAGTTCATCAGTTCGTGGATCTGAACGTCAAATCAATCGCAAAGGGTCACCTCAGAGCATACACACACTGTTCATATCAGACACCCTTAAACTCTTCCGTTTCAGGGCGAGAAAACGAGTCTCACCAATCAGAGAAATAAACGAAATAGATCAGATAGAAGAAGGTCAATCAGTTCAAATGCACCCGAAACGTGCCAGGAAGGGGAAGGAGGAATGGGAAAGGTGGAGAGAAAGGGAAGGGGGGAGACGAAACTCAAATCCACAAGAAATTCGAAGAGAGTACACCGTAAACTTGGGCAATGTCTTTGTCAAAGAAACCGCTAGGGGGTGGAGTGGGGTCGGTGGGGTGGTGGTAGTGAGAAGGTGGAGGGGGGAGGTAGGGGTAGTCACATTCGAGGAATCTCGATATCCACGAGAAAGCCGAAGAGTTTACATACAGCGCCAACTCTTTGCTTTGCAAAGTCTTCCGTGTCAAACGCAGTGGTGACCTGGAGAAGCTCGGGGGGCAAAACCATGGAGCGGTGAGTCTTCAGCATCTTGGGAACGTGGCCGTCGTTCACCAGCAGAGTCACCGTGGACGACCTCCTTGCAGCGTAGCTGAGGAAGTAGCGGAGCTCTGTGGAGACCTTGCGACGCCCTGCCATCACCACCACCAGACCGCTCCTCTTCATGACTCTAAGCACGCCGTCCAGCTTCAACATTCCGCCCAGAACGTCTTCATCCATGCGGCTCACTCTCATCCCGCAGATGTCGCGAAGAATCGCGGCCACGGCGGCGGCGAGGTTTGTGTCTTCGTCGCGTTCTTCGTGAAGGATCAGGACGTCCCAGTCCGTCTTCGTCTCGTCTCCGTCTTCTGTCGTGTCCGTGTCTTCTGAGCCGGTGACGGGCTGCTGCTGTGCTGCAGCCTCCTTGAACAGGGCTCTGAAGTGCGACTTGAAGTTCGGGGAACCTCTCACAAAGGACTGTTCGGCTGCTTGTAAGTAGACCTTGTGCAGAAAGCGCTCATCCTGGAACAGCTGCATGGCCCGCTCACTCTGTGTTGTGCACTGCAGAAGGTCGACAAACGCCAGGGCCTCTTCGTACCGTTCCATTTCCACGTAGTTTTCGATGCACAGTTTGAGATGATCTGGGTCATTGGCTTTCTCTGGGTGCATCGTCTCAATGTCCTGCAGAAGAGCGAGGGACTGCTTGTGCTTTTTGATTAGTTGAAAGAGTCTCGCCTTCTCTCGGAATTTGACCAGTGAGCTGTGCTTTGAGCTGTCCACCGCCTGTAGAAGGGTGTGGAAGGAGTGCCAGATGTCTCCAATGTGATCTCGGATACCCGGGCTGTTGGCATACCACTCGGATGCTGTTTTCAAAGCCATAGGCAGCATTGACTGGCTGTTCTCCAGAAGTCGTTTTTTCTCCTGGCTACATGTGCAGTTTTCTGCTAGGTCCTTCAAGACCAGGCCAAGCTGCTCAAAACGGTTGATTTTACCGAAGTTGTCGAAGCAGTGTTCCCTACGCAGAGATTTTTCCAGGTATTCCTTGGCCAGCTCTAGCTCGCCCAGTCTCCTGTACAGGAGTGCCAGGTCGTAGACGGCAAAGGAGTTCTCCCACTCACTGAGTTCCACTGCTCGGGAGAGAGCATCAACAGCTTCGTCCACATAGGCATCTCCTCTGGAGAATGTTACAGCTGTCTTCAGTGGGGATTTGGCTATTCTCCAGATTGTATAAATGTCCTTTGTAGACCTGTCTTCAGGCTGCTCAGCACCTTTCGATGGCGATGTGGATCTAGTACTGTCTTCGCTTGAATGGACTGTAGTTGCAGAATGTGCCGCTTCTGTTTCAGGCTGCGCGTGGCAGCTGGAAGATCTGGACAGCTGAGACATGAACACGGCAAAGGTACTGGTGTCATCACTGGGACCCCTACTGCGGTTTGCAGTCGTCTCACCTTCCTGTTGTTGCCCAGCGAATTCTTTTTCTTTCTCCTGGATTGCCAGGGATGTGTACGTCAGGCCCAGGTGATGAAATGCCTTGGTTGTAGGTCTGGTAGTCACCGCTCTTTTGAGCAGCTCGAAGGACTCCTGTCTCCTCCGGAGGTATCTGTACAGTTTACCGCATTTCCACAGGACCGAGTTGTCGTTCTTGTCGAGCGCAAGAGCTTTTTCGCACGCCTGAAGAGCAGTGAAACCAGCTTCTTCCCGAAGACGTTCTGAATTTGCGTTATACAGCAGCAACGCAATTTCGGCGTACGTCTTGGCTTTCAAACCGTCGGATTTGCAGTTGTCCAGGATTTCCGTGAACATGTGCAAAACGCTCAGATACTCCTCGTGATATACAGATCCAGGTTTGATAGTTGGACGAAGTTCGCGCCGCAGGGTGAAAGCGAGGCCGAACTTCCACAGCCATTTCTCTGGCTCCTTTGCGTCCGCCAAGACCTCGGTGAAGCTCTCTTTGGCGAGCGGGTAAAAGCTGGGGTCGAAGCGCGTGTAGCTGAAGGCCAGCTCCGCTTTAGCCTTCACCACGAGGTAGGCAAAGTCC
Source organism: Alviniconcha marisindica (assembly GCA_018857735.1). NCBI lineage: Eukaryota > Metazoa > Mollusca > Gastropoda > Provannidae > Alviniconcha > Alviniconcha marisindica. The sequence continues at coordinate 444,141 of JABMCL010003901.1, forward strand.
GGTACTTCCGCTTTCAGTCCGTGAAGCTTCTGCACCTTTTCCTCCGCTTCATTTCGCTGCCCTTGGCGCCACAGCATCACGGCTTCGTTGGCCAGAGACACGATGTTGTGGTGCTGGTCTTCACAGCACAGGGCCCTCTGCGTCTCGTCCAGCGCCTCCTTGGGGAGGCCCAGGCGGAAGAGGAGGTAAGCCAGCAGGTTCCTGGCGCGAGCAGTCTCCACTGGCGTTGGGTAGCCCACGTCCAGAGCCGACTGCAGGGAGCCGAGGACTTCCTTCAGCTGGTCGACCTTGAGGTTCTCCTGGTTCCGCAGCTGGAACGTGTGGGGGAACCCGTCCAGCTGAGAGTGGAACGCCTCGAAAGGTTTCTCGAGAACCTTCAAGATTTCCTCCACCGTAGAGTGCTGCGGATCTGTAGAATTATGATACACACATGTAATACAACGGCAACACACACCTACCCACCACCACCACCAACACCACCAAGACCAACGTCGTCGTGGTCATCCAGATCAGCACCATCATCATCTTTATCAGTAGCATCAGCATCATCTTTACTAACTTGTCTAATATCACCTCGCTGTGAACAGGCATAAAATAAAACCTTGATTGATTGTTCTTTACTACCCCCTCCATCATTATTGTCGTTTCATACCCACCACCACCATACCATCCTCATCCTCATCATCATTATCACTTTCATCGCCACCAAACCATTGTGGTCGTCACCCTATTATCATCCTTATCGCCACCATCATCACCATCATCATTTTCATCATAAGCCCCATCGACATCAGATCGCAGTCATCGTAATTATTATCATCGCCACCGTCATTGAAACCATCAAGGTTATAATCAGGGCCAGCATCATCATAAGCATCGTCATTATCAGCACCCGCAACATCATTGTCATCGTCATCAAAAAGCCACACAAAGGATAAGGAACGCCAGGTGTGACGTGCTGAATCCGACGGAAAAACAAACAAACAGTTCAAGACAGTGTGTGTGTGTGTGGGGGGGGAGGGGGGGAGGGGGGGAGGGGGGGGGTGAGGGGGGGGGTGGGGGGGGGGGGGGTGATGCGGTGTGTGGTGTGTGGTGTGTGTGTGTGTGTGTGTGTGTGATTGGTGGTGTGCATGGGTGGTGTGTGTGTGTGTGTGTGTGTGTGTGTGTGTGTGTGTGTGTGTGTGTGTGTGTGTGTGTGTGTGTGTGTGTGTGGTGTGTTGGTGTGTGGTGTGTGTGTGTGTGTGTGTGTGTGTGTGTGGTGTGTGTGTGTGTGTGTGTGTGTGGTGGTGTGGTGTGTGCGTGTGTGTGTTGTGTGTGCGTGCGTGCATGCGAGGTGCGTCGTTGGGTGTGTGTGGTGTGTGTGTGTGTGTGTGTGTGTGTGGGTGTGCGTGATTGTGTGTGTGTGAGTGTGTGTGGTGTGTGTGTGTGTGGTGTGTGTGTGTGTGTGTGTGTGTGTGTGTGTGTGTGTGGTGTGTGTGTGTGTGGTTGTGTGTGTGTGTGTGTGTGTGTGTGTGGTGTGTGTGTGTGTGTGGTGTGTGTGGTGGTGTGTGGTGTGTGTGGTGTGTATGAATGGTGGCTTCACACGATCGCAGAAGTTTGCAACCTTTTGAATAAACAAACGGATGACAAAAGGATGAGTTGAATCAAGCGTAGAACTGTGCCCCCAGACGTTGTGGTGGTGTAGGGAGTGGGGGGTGGGGGTTATCGGGCTGTTCGAACGGGAGCTTCACAGATTAATTTTTAAAAATTATGTTTTGTATGTGATGATGCTTCTTACTTTCATTTTTTCTCTCTCCACCCTATAGCCTGTTTTGGGTCGGTCCTTTTTGCATTCAAACTGATTAGACAACGACGGCAAGCACACAGTCCCCATAAAAAAAATTAGGTCAAGTTATTGAAACGGGCAAAGGATGGAAAATAAAGACAAAATCACTTGCTATGCCTAGCTAGCTTTAATGACTTCAGTACCCCTACACACACACACACACACACACACACACACACACACGCACGCACGCACGCACGCACGCACGCACGCACGCACGCACGCACGCACGCACGCACGCACGCACACACACATACACACGCACGCACGCACACACGCACACACCACACACGCGCGTGCACACACACACACACACACACACACACACACACACACACACACACACCACACACACACACACACACACACACGCACGCATGCACCACTCCTAAGAGAGAGAGAGAGAGAGAGAGAGAGAGAGAGAGAGAGAGAGAGAGAGAGAGAGAGAGAGAGAGAGAGAGAGAGAGAGAGAGAGATTAAATGGTCACATCGTTGAACTGAAAGTCAACAGCAATAAAAAATTAACAAAAACAAAAAGGGCTTACGTGTCCACCAATGGCGTTTTTGTATATTTTTAGATTCCACTCACTATCAGTCTAGTCACAAACAAGCCTATCTGTTTACACGGTCCTTTCTTCTCTGTACAGCTTTGGGCACTCTGCAATCACTGAATGCTGAAGTGGAGTGGTGTGCTCTCCGTTCTTCCCAACTGGTTATTTTCAACCCAGACACAATTCTAGTTTTGGTTTTGCAGCTGCAGGCTACACGTCGGTTTTCTGCAGTCACAGCTTTGGGTGTGGTTTGTGGGGTTTTCTAATTAATTTGAGGTTTTGCCTCTCGCGCAGTTTATGTACCTTGTAAAGTTGCCTTTTGCGCGCATGCCCGGTGAGAGTTACCGTAGGCGACTTTCAGTGTTTATTGTTTATGCTTGGTCTTTGTTTAAGTGCTTGTGTGTCGGCTTTCGAGCGCTAATTAACTCCCTTGGTTGCTGATGGAGGTGGTTGCAGTTGCTGATCTTTAACAGCCAGATGTTTATTTTTTCCCCTCCTTCTCTGTCTGTCTGTCTGTCCCTCTCTCTCCTTCTTTCCTCATCTCCTTTTTTTTTTTTTTTTTTTTGGAGGGAGATGGGGGAAGGGTGCAGGGAGAAGGGAAGGGGGGTGGGGGGGGGGGAGGGGGGCATGCAAGATGTATGTGTGTATTCAGCAGTAAGATACATATAAGCTATGAAGGCTGTTAGCATTAAGACACGCGTAAACTATAAAGGCTGTCAGCACAAATACGCATGTAAGCTATGAAGGCTGTCAGCATTAAGACACATGTAAACTATGAAGGCTGTCAGCACGAAGACACATGTAAGCTATGAAGGCTGTCAGCACGAAGACACGTGTAAACTATGAAGGCTGTCAGCATTAAGACACATGTAAGCTATGAAGGCTGTCAGCACGAAGACACATGTAAGCTACGAAGGCTGTCAGTACCAAGACACATGTAAGCTATAAAGGCTGTCAGTACCAAGACACTCGTATGCCATGAAGGCTGTCAGTACCAAGACACTCGTATGCCAAGAAAGCTGTCAGTACCAAGATACATGTAAGCTACGAAGGCTGTCAGCACGAAGACACATGTAAGCTATGAAGGCTGCCAGTACCAAGACACATGTAAGCTACGAAGGCTGTCAACACGAAGAAACATGTAAGCTACGAAGACTGTCAGTACCAAGACACATGTAAGCTATGAAGGCTGTCAGCACTAAGACACACACATGCCATGAAGGCTGTCAGATATGGACAGGCCGAATGACTGGCCGGCTGTTAGCACTAGCTGTCTGGAATGAAATCGCTTACAGTTGTCCGAAGAGCTGCCCATGCTGGCCTCCGAGGATGCACACGACTCCAATGACGACGATGTGAATACGACGCAGTCAAACTTGTGCAGACCGCTCTATCAACACAGTCAGATTGTGCAGACCGCTCTATCTATCAACACAGTCTAATAATGCTGACCGCTCTGTCTGTCAACACAATCAAATTGTGCAGATTGCTCTATTAACACAATCAAATCGTGCAGACCGCTCTATGAACACAATCAAATCGTGCTGACCGCTCTGTCAACACAATCAAATCGTGCAGACCGCTCTGTGAACACAATCAAATCGTGCTGACCTCTCTGTCTGTCAACACAAACAAATCGTGCTGACCGCTCTGTCTCTGTCTGTGAACACAACACAATCAAATCGCGCAGACCGCGCTGTCTATCAACACAGTCAAATCGTGCTGACCGCTCTGTCTGTCAACACAGTCAAGGTAGTCCACCTGCAGTTCTCTTCGGCAAAATCACACTGCTCGCGAGAGGTCGTCGAGTTGTCAATGACTTGGCCGGAAACTGGCAACAAAGGCAGCAGACCAAAGCCTGTCTATTATTGTCGGTTTACCTCAAAAACATTCTAATCATCGCAACACTGGAGTGCTGTCGTGTTTTTTTTTTCTCCAGAAAATGCTGCTCCGGCCGAATACGCGACTTTTTCTCGCGTCAGTACGTGGCCTGTTGTTTGAGGCTGGATAAAAGCGAATTTGACCTGACTGGCCAAGCTGTCACAGAGACTGCATCCGAACACGCACGGTGCTAACACCAGACTGAGAGCGTGCATTTGCTGCAGTTTAAATACCACCCAAAAGACTCGGGGATTCCGAAGTACGGGGATTCCCCAGTTTTGCAGCCTCGGTAAAACCACAGCTAAAATAGCAACAGCAGGTTCCTCCGTTTCAGATTCGGATCACGCCACCCCTCTCATAGCCAACAAGCTGCGATTTAAAACAGCTTTGATATGTCGAGTGGGCCTACAGCTGATTTAGGGATCAGTGTCTTTGGAGGAGACCCCCCCCCCCCCCCCCCCGATGTCAGGCTGACCTATTGGGGACAAGGCAGTAACAGCTACCTCAGACTAATGTCAGTCTGACCTATTAGGGACAAGGCAGTGGCCGCTACCTCAGTCTGATGTCAGGCTAAACTATTGGGGACAAGGCAGTGACCAGTATCTCAGTCCGATGTCAGTCTGACCTATTAGGGACAAGGCAGTGACCAGTATCTCAGTCCGATGTCAGTCTGACCTATTAGGGACGGATGACCAGTCATCTCAGTACGATGTCAGTCTGACCTATTAGGGACAAGGCAGTGACCAGTATCTCAGTCTGATGTCAGTCTGACCTATTAGGGACAAGGCAGTGACCAGTATCTCAGTCCGATGTCAGTCTGACATATCTGGAACAAGGTAGTGACCACTACCGACCTCAGACTGATGTCAATCTGACCTAATAGGGACAAGGCAGTGACCACTACCGACCTCAGACTGATGTCAATCTGACCTGTTAGGGACAAGGCAGTGACCACTACCGACCTCAGACTGATGTCAATCTGACCTATTAGGGACAAGGCAGTGAACACTACCTATTCAAGAAGAGCCGAAGCAGAAGCGAAATGACGTACGTCCGTTCACTTGTCGGCCTTGCATCGTTCCGCTGGGCCACATCGGCTCATTATGCTGTCTGTGGCGCTGACTCATGGAGGTCGCTGTTGCTATTTCTGCTGTGCTGTGGTTAACCAGCTCTGGCTGCAGTGAAGGCATGAACAGGGGAATCCCCCTTGAACAACCCGGCCCCAGGGTTTTTGTGCTATCGTTCCCCATTAGTGTCATAATACGTGCGTACATTTGTGTTTGCACTGGCCGTTTTCAGATACAGTCTAGTCTCCGGGTTGTTGGACAATGCTTAGCTTTCGCTTTCGTCCAGATAGCTCGACCCACTTAAAGAAGCGGAGTAAACAACGTAACATACGAAATAAAACTCTCTCTTTTTGTTTGTTTGTCAGAAGATAAGTTCAGTTAAGCGACATTGTCCTTCACCCCTGTCAGTCCGTACAATGGGTGTCAGTAAATCCAACCTCAGAAATCATATCTCTTTCAACGTGAACGAGTTGTGGGTTTTGCCTCAGTAGCCTTTCTGATCGTTACAATAACAATATCAGTTTGGCAGGCGCTGC
>JABMCL010003901.1:455000-457500 GCA_018857735.1 Alviniconcha marisindica
CTCTGGAAAAGGAGGCTGGCTTCGACGTTCTTCAGGCGTGCGAAAACGCTCTTGCACTCGACAAAAAAGACAACTCAGTCTTGTGGAAATGCGGTAAACTGTACAGGTACCTCCAGAAGATAGAAACATCTTGTGATCTTCTTAAAACAGCAGTCCTTGCCCGACCAACATCGAAGGCATATCATCACCTGGGCCTGACATACACGATTCTGGCCAGCAACGAGAAGCGCAAGGAACACTCTACACAGCAACTGGAAGGTGAGACAAGCTCGAATCCCATTTCTGACGAAAACTTCCGTATCTTCAAGTCTCAGTTGTCGAGATATGGCAGCGAGGCTGAAGGTTGTGTAACAGACGGCCCACCTTCAGCCCAACCCCAAACAGATGCTGCATCTCCTGCAGCTGTAGCATGTTCAACGGAAAACAGCGAGACATCCACATCGCCATCGGAAGAGGCAGGTCAGAGGTCCACGAAGGAAACTTATGAAATGTGGAGAGTGGTAAAATCCCCACCTAATACAGTCACACGCTTTACCAAAGGGGATAAGTATCTGAACGAAGCCATTGATGCTTTCTCACGGGCAGTGGAACTCAGCGAGTGGGAGAACACCGCTGCCGTCTACGACCTGGCACTCCTGTACAGGAATATGGGCGAGCTAGAACTGGCCAAGGAATACCTGGAAAAATCTCTGAGTAGGGAACACCGCCTCAGAATCTTCGGTAAAATCAACTTTTTGGAGCAGCTTGGCCTGGTCTTGAAGGACCTAGCAGAGAACTGCACGTGTAGCCAGGAGAAAAAACGACTTCTGGAGAACAGCCAGTTAATGCTACTCATGGCTTTGAAAACAGCATCCGAGTGGTATGCCAAGAGTCCGGGTATCCGAGATCACATTGGAGACATCTGGCACTCCTTCCACACCCTTCTACAGGCGGTGGACGAACAGGAGCAAAGCCGGCCTACTAAACTTCGAGAGAAGGCGAGACTCCTTCAACTAATCAAAAAGCACAAGCAGTCCCTCGCTCTTCTGCGGGACATTGAGACGATGCACCCAGAGAAAGCCAATGACCCAGATCATCTCAAACTGTGCATCGAAAACTACGTGGAAATGGAACGGTACGAAGAGGCCCTGGCGTTTGTCGACCTTCTGCAGTGCACAACACAGAGTGAGCAGGCCATGCAGCTGTTCCAGGATGAGCGCTTTCTGCACAAGGTCTACTTACAAGCAGCCGAACAGTCCCTTGTGAGAGGTTCCCCGAACTTCAAGTCGCACTTCAGAGCCCTGTTCGACGAGGCTGCAGCACAGCAGCAGCCCGTCACCAGCTCAGAAGACACGGACACGACAGAAGACGGAGACGAGACGAAGACGGACTGGGACGTCCTGATCCTTCACGAAGAACGCGACGAAGACACAAACCTCGCCGCCGCCGTGGCCGCGATTCTTCGCGACATCTGCGGGATGAGAGTGAGCCGCATGGATGAAGACGTTCTGGGCGGAATGTTGAAGCTGGACGGCGTGCTTAGAGTCATGAAGAGGAGCGGTCTGGTGGTGGTGATGGCAGGGCGTCGCAAGGTCTCCACAGAGCTCCGCTACTTCCTCAGCTACGCTGCAAGGAGGTCGTCCACGGTGACTCTGCTGGTGAACGACGGCCACGTTCCCAAGATGCTGAAGACTCACCGCTCCATGGTTTTGCCCCCCGAGCTTCTCCAGGTCACCACTGCGTTTGACACGGAAGACTTTGCAAAGCAAAGAGTTGGCGCTGTATGTAAACTCTTCGGCTTTCTCGTGGATATTGAGTTTCCTTGTATGTGACTACCCGCTGGCCATCGCCCCGAAATAACCCGCCCTGGTTGACTGGGCTTAGAACCCCAATTTACTTACTTACTTACGTACTGACTCCTCCACCTTCCCCCGCCCCCAGCCATCTTTGTGGTGCAGACATCGTACAGGTTAACGGTGGATACGTTGCTCATGTTAACAGTGGAGACAGTGTACACGCTAACACACTGTACAAATTAACGGCGGAGACAGTGTACACGATAACACACTGTACAAATTAACGGTGGAGACATTGTACACGCTAACACACTGTACAAATTAACGGCGGAGACATTGTACACGCTAACACTCTGTACAAATTAACGGCGGAGACATTGTACACGCTAACACTCTGTACAAATTAACGGCGGAGACATTGTACACGCTAACACACTGTACAAATTAACGGTGGAGACATTGTACACGCTAACACTCTGTACAAATTAACGGTGGAGACATTGTACACGCTAACACTCTGTACAAATTAACGGTGGAGACAGTGTAGAAGTTACCGGTGGAGACATTGTACACGCTAACACTCTGTACAAATTAACGGTGGAGACAGTGTAGAAGTTACCGGTGGAGACATTGTACACACTAACACTCTGTACAAATTAACGGTGGAGACAGTGTAGAAGTTACCGGTGGAGACATTGTAGAAATTAACGGTGGAGACGTTGTAC
>JABMCL010003901.1:462500-465000 GCA_018857735.1 Alviniconcha marisindica
TTGATCTTGTTTTGAACAAGATTAATGTGTGACGTATCTATCTATTTAACAAACGGTGATTCGACCCCGTGATAAGACTTCTCCTTTCAAAGCTGTGGCGTATTCTGACCAAACAAAATCCTAAATATCGCTTTGAAACAAATGTTTTTATTGACCCACTCGTCACACCAGGAAGTATCTTCCTTTAATGCTTGTTTGCGCTTTGAAAGTAAAAACAGTTCGTTTCAACACGTGAACTAGTGCGACATCTTGTGACAGATGCGCTCTGTCCCCCCCTTCTCTCCTCGCCCCCCCCCCACCCCCTGATACAAACATGCATTTTCAAGTGCAGCAGTTTTTGTTTTTGTTTTCTGGTTTGGTCACTGTCAAGTTTCACCGCAAAACCTCTAGGAACTGTGTCCCTTGACGTTGAAACAACCCCCGTCAGCAGCAGTGCTAAAGATTATCGAGTCTGTAAAACTCAGGGGGGTCGGGACAGGAGGAGGGGAGGGGGGGGGGGGGGTCAGGGTAAACACAGATTAGGTTTAAAGTGATATGGCAGGGCAGGGACTTGGTCTTCGGGGTGCCAACAGACACGGGTACAGGCATGAGATTTGTTTCCTCTTTAGCAGTTGACTGAAACCACACTACGGTTTAGGGTTATATGATAAAAATGAGTAGGTTCTAAATCTAAACGCAGGAAAGGTTAAAAAGAACGCTGGTTTAATTTAAGAGACAACGCAACAAGCGAATTTTCGGGGTAAGCCCCTTCGTCAAGCGAGAGAACAACACCTAAACAACAGTTAAACGGTGAAAAATGAGAGAGAGAGAGAGAGAGAGAGAGAGAGAGAGAGAGAGAGAGAGAGAGAGAGAGAGAGAGAGAGAGAGAGAGAGAGACACACACACACACACACACACACACACACACACACACACACACACACACACACACAACGTTTGCAGAGTGCAATATATTATTTAATTCACAACTGAAGCAGCCGAGGCCGTGGCTGTCGATGACCAATCCCAGCGACACAAGATGGTCAGTGCACGAGCCGCGTGGCCAGAAGGGGACACACCCACCGCAGCAATGCCACGACAACGACACACGCAGCGGACACGCAGCGTTAGCTCTGGTTGTGTGCATGCCTCACTGCAATACCCGTCTCGTACGACCACCACAGCCACACGAAAACATTGTGTCACAGACACAGCACTGGTTCTGGTTGTGTGCATGCCTCACTGCAATACCCGTCTCGTACGACCACCGCAGCCACACGAAAACATTGTGTCACAGACACAGCGCTGGTTCTGGTTGTGTGCATGCCTCACTGCAATACCCGTCTCGTACGACCACCGCAGCCACACGAAAACATTGTGTCACAGACACAGCACTGGTTCTGGTTGTGTGCATGCCTCACTGCAATACCCGTCTCGTACGACCACCGCAGCCACACGAAAACATTGTGTCACAGACACAGCACTGGTTCTGGTTGTGTGCATGCCTCACTGCAATACCCGTCTCGTACGACCACCACAGCCACACGAAAACATTGTGTCACAGACACAGCACTGGTTCTGGTTGTGTGCATGCCTCACTGCAATACCCGTCTCGTACGACCACCGCAGCCACACGAAAACATTGTGTCACAGACACAGCACTGGTTCTGGTTGTGTGCATGCCTCACTGCAATACCCGTCTCGTACGACCACCGCAGCCACACGAAAACGTTGTGTCACAGACACAGCACTGGTTCTGGTTGTGTGCATGCCTCACTGCAATACCCGTCTCGTACGACCACCGCAGCCACACGAAAACATTGTGTCACAGACACAGCACTGGTTCTGGTTGTGTGCATGCCTCACTGCAATACCCGTCTCGTACGACCACCGCAGCCACACGAAAACATTGTGTCACAGACACAGCACTGGTTCTGGTTGTGTGCATGCCTCACTGCAATACCCGTCTCGTACGACCACCACAGCCACACGAAAACATTGTGTCACAGACACAGCACTGGTTCTGGTTGTGTGCATGCCTCACTGCAATACCCGTCTCGTACGACCACCACAGCCACACGAAAACATTGTGTCACAGACACAGCACTGGTTCTGGTTGTGTGCATGCCTCACTGCAATACCCGTCTCGTACGACCACCGCAGCCACACGAAAACATTGTGTCACAGACACAGCACTGGTTCTGGTTGTGTGCATGCCTCACTGCAATACCCGTCTCGTACGACCACCACAGCCACACGAAAACGTTGTGTCACAGACACAGCAGGGACACGGTGCCCACGGTGCCACCTTTTAAAGTCCAGAAGATGGACATCTATGCGCGCGGAAAAGCCCATACACGCTCCATACCGTCCCTCAGAGGTTTCCCCAATGACGACAGTATCTCTTTTTTAGTTCGTTATCGAGCAGTACGACAGCACAGCGCCAACTGCAGTTGTGCTTGTGTCACTGCAATACCTGCCTCCTAAGACCGCCATAGCAATGCGACAACACAGACACACA
>JABMCL010003901.1:470000-477500 GCA_018857735.1 Alviniconcha marisindica
GCTTTTGGTTACAGTGATGTTTGCAAGCTTATTTTATTCTGCAATTTTTCCTTTGATCTTCGGTTGAATGGCAAGTTTTTGTTGTATTGCTTTCTGCAGATGGAAACCAATCTTGATGATTACTTCAATCATCATTCTGCCATGCTGGATTCCAGCGAGGAGGTCTGGATAGTGACTTTGTTTGCAAGTTTCCTTTTTGTCCAGTGTCGCTTTTTCCAACTCACAAATATGCCTACAGAATACCATGTTTCTGGTTTCAGGTGGAATTTGTTTTTGTCAGAACTGAATTTTCACGTTTTTATCCCCATGCTCGGTTTATTTCATCAATTCAGATTAAAAGATTTACAGAATCTCACATCCTTCCAGTATCACGCGATTGTAGTTTTAACCCATTGTAGTGGCATCGCACCCATTTCAAATTTCAGACAGATACTGTCATGTCATGCATCATCATCTGTTTGGTTGCCAGATCATCAGCATAAATTTAGGCGCGTTTTTGTTATTTTACTGAGTGTCCAGAGGTCAGAAACATGGTTTAGTTCTAACCCAAAATGTAGTCTAAAGCGACTGTATAACTAACATGTTTCTCTTGCTTTGTTCAGTTTGTTTCCTTCCTCATTCTTGTCGATTTCAAGTTGGTTACGGGTTTGCTTCTCTTGTCAAGCCTGCACAAAACGGCAAAACCCAGGCTGGCTTTTCCTACCTGAAGTCTTTTGTTAGAAACCAAAAGACCCCCATTCCCCCCCACCGCACCCCACTAGCCCCCCCCCCCCCCCCCCCCTCCCGCCAACCTCCCTTCGTCCCTCCCTGCTCTCACGTCACTCCTTTCTTTGTGTCCGTAATTGGAGTTAACCGTCGTGAACAGTAAGGTAGTCCTAACTTGTCCTCACCAGTTTAGAATTTCTGAGCAAACAGTATAGCCCTTTGTTACGTGTTTTCATTACAACATTTCCGTAATACGCGAATTCTCATGTCAACGATTTGTATTTGTTTCTGTCGCTTCATTCCAGTGTTTGATTTGGGCGTCTGTGAGGTGGGAATAAAAGCATAAGAACTTTTGTAACATTCGGGAGATTCTCATTTAGAAATGTTATTTTTATTTTCCACTGTCGTTTTACTTCTGTGTTTAACTTTGGCATTATTTTCTTTTTCTTTCGTTGGTGTTTGTTGCAAGCGACTTGAAATATAGGTAGGTATATGTAGTCGCTTACTACTGTGCATGCAAAACGCATGAGTCATCTCTTTGTGTGTCTTTGTGAACACGGTATATGTACGCCTCATTGTATCGTCGTGTCACCGAATAGTGGTTCTAACATTCGCCTTACGTGCGGCATTAGCGTTTCATATTTCCTGCATGTCTCACCAAGCCTTGATAATATGTGGGCCTAATAATAATATGTGGGCCTAATAATAATATGTGTGCCTAATGTGAACTGTGTGTTACTCGTCATGACACTTCACTTGCAGGGTGAAGCTATTACACAATGCATGTTTCAGAACAGGCATCCTTTAACGGAACTCACCATGCTGTTTGAATATACATTTATGTATGGTATATGTCTGTATGTAAGTGTACATCTGTATATATGACACAACCCCTCCATTTGAATATTTCCTGTGTGCTTTTTCATTCAAATCAAGCCATCCTCTCACTCACCTCTGGGTAACACTTATGCCCCCCTCCCCCCACCCTCCCCACCCCGTCTTCTGTTTTGGTTTTGACTTGTTTACCCGTTTGGCTTTTTCGTTGTTGTTAGGTGCTTTCTGTATGCACGCGTTGATTGAAAATCACGGTAAATGTTTTATTTGTGTGCCTTAGGGTTCGCCCTGATGGTTGACTGGGCGTAAAACACCGAGTTACTTACTGTGACTGGGTTTCTCCCTCTTAGTCACAGCATGGTCACTGTGTAACAGAATTGTACAGCCTTATTAAATATCACTGTTTGTTTCCTTTGTTCTTTTACCCAGAGCAGTGACTGCAGTCAAGCCGAAGACGGAGGCATGTTCTGATTTTTTTGTTTACAAATATTTGAAGTTTTCCAAGCACCAAATCAGAGTCTGTTCTGTCGTAACGATCCATGTTACTTTTCACCGAATTTATGAGGCGTGATGTTTTTTGCTGTTGTTGTTTTGAGCGGGGGGGGGGGGGGGGGGGGGGGGAGGGAACTCGAAACCCGAAGAGAGAGAGAGAGAGGAGAGAGAGCTCGCCACTCACAGGTATCATGATACGACTGCGTCCCACGAAACCGTGAGAACTAGGCCCCAAGATAAGGTGAACAGCGAATCGTAGCACGAGGCCGGAACGACAGGCTACTGACAGTCACACAACCAGTCCCCCAGCTTTTCTTCCCCTCCCCACCTCTCCCCTGCCCTGTAAGTGTCACGGTAGCTGCGTGCCGTAGCTAGTGCAGACATTCTCTTTTTCATGCTGCTGTTGTTGTCGTGCCTGACATACCTGCAAAAACATCCCTTGCGTCTAGCCTTGCCGTGCTAATGCGTGGCCCTCGCGCCGGTAGCGGCCATCTTGCTCAGTTTGTGGACAGAAGTCAACCGGTAGTTGTTTTCAGTGTTTGCATTGTTATCAGGACGAAGTTGACTGCACGAATTAGCCAGAGAGGTCGGCGAGTGGGGTCGCCAGTGTGAGCAGACTTGGAAATTGTAGATCGTCGTTCAGTCACGCGGAACTCGTTATACAGTGGGGCAAGAAGTTTCGCAGCTGTAGGGACCCAGTGTAGACTGCCATATTGGTAGGCTCTCTCTCTCTCTCTCTCTCTCTCTCTCTCTCTAGATATATCACGTTAGGTCTTCCCTGAGAACTTCTCGGGCCTCGATCTTGACCTCTCGGGTAAGTACCTTCTGTAAGATATAACCTGCTCATGTCAGGTGGAAAGCCTACTTCATTCACAGAGAGCTGTAAGCCCACTTCGGCATTCATGCGCTTGCCAGGCAAATGCATTATTTACAACACCTGCAGCAGTAACGCCTCAGTGGCCCGGCTTTGCTTGGCCTGCTCAGCACCTTGAGGGCAGTGTCAAGGGCAGTTAAAAGACTTCCGCTTCCTTAATTTAGCTTAGTACACCTGCCAATCAGAGATCCACAACAAGACGTCTCCCCTGGAAACTTAAGATTCTTTGGAAACGAGATTTTGTAATATTCGACTTGAAAACTCGTCATTTTCCAAAGCGGAACTTTTCGGTTATCAGAAAAGAATGAGAAATCAGGAAGACTGGAAATGCTGCTTGAGTGTTTAAAGCAATGTGTACCTGTACTTGCTCAGTGTAACTTTCACACACACACACACACACACACACAACACACACACACACACACACACACACACACACACACACACACACACACACACAGATGTATACACACACGCGCGCACGCCCGGAAAATACTGTAACATGACACACTCGGGTAGGAGTGGGAATAGCGTTGTCCTTGCAGCTGTTGGCATTACATACACAGGCAGGACTGGGTACACCGCTGCTGTTAACATCACATACACAGACAGGACTGGGTATACCGCTGCTGTTAAAGGACTGGGTATACCGCTGCTGTTAACATCACATACACAGGCAGGACTGGGTACACCGCTGCTGTTAACATCACATACACAGACAGGGCTGGGTATACCGCTGCTGTTAACATTACATACACAGGCAGGACTGGGTATACCGCTGCTGTTAACATTACATACACAGGCAGGACTGGGTACACCGCTGCTGTTAACATCAGATACACAGACAGGGCTGGGTATACCGCTGCTGTTAAAGGACTGGGTATACCGCTGCTGTTAAAGGACTGGGTATACCGCTGCTGCTAACATCACATACACAAGTAAGGTTGGTTAGCGCCGAAAAAGTGGTCATTGACACTGACATGAAATAAATGAAAGGAAAGTGTCACAGTTCATCCTCCCCCACTGTAGTTTACCTAGATGACGTTCGCCGCACAGGTGGTTAAAGGTGATGTCAGTTTTGAACCCCGGCTGTTAGGAGTTTTTGTTTAGATCCTTCAAACAAACCCACCAACAACCCACCACCAACAGCGATAAACAAATACGACGGCGTGAAGACGTATTTAAGTTCGTTTGACGTCACGCTGTCGAACAAACACGTGTCACTCAATGGACCCTTTGAGAGAAAAAGGCCGTGGTTTTTAGAAGGTCCACTCAGCTACAGACGTTTCGTTTCGAAATGAAAACGTGAAGGGGCAAAGTTCCTGTAGCTTAGGGACAGCTTGGAGTGTGGTCTTAAAGGGAACAGGCTAGCATATGAACCATATCTGTACAACAAGGACAGCCGGGGGTACCTGGAGAGACGTTTCCAATTTTGCTAGTCAGAAGAAGAGGAAGAAGAAGAAGAAAAAAGTCGTCAGTTCAACTTCATCGTCAACATGTGCAAAGGTGACTGCAGAGGAAGACGAAAGCATCAAACTAAAAACCTTATGATATTCCTTGTTGAGACTTATGATATTCCTTGTTGAGACTTATGATATTCCTTGTTGAGACTTATGATATTCCTTGTTGAGACTTATGATATTCCTTGTTGAGACTTATGATATTCCTTGTTGAGCGCATCCTCAAAGTTAAGTAAAAACAGTCAGTTTTGATATTCCTTGTTGAGCGCATCCTCAAAGTTAAGTAAAACCTTATGATATTCCTTGTTGAGCGCATCCTCAAAGTTAAGTAAAACCTTATGATATTCCTTGTTGAGCGCATCCTCAAAGTTAAGTAAAACCTTATGATATTCCTTGTTGAGCGCATCCTCAAAGTTAAGTAAAACCTTATGATATTCCTTGTTGAGCGCATCCTCAAAGTTAAGTAAAACCTTATGAAATTCCTTGTTGAGCGCATCCTCAAAGTTAAGTAAAACCTTATGAAATTCCTTGTTGAGCGCATCCTCAAAGTTAAGTAAAACCTTATGATATTCCTTGTTGAGCGCATCCTCAAAGTTAAGTAAAACCTTATGATATTCCTTGTTGAGCGCATCCTCAAAGTTAAGTAAAACCTTATGATATTCCTTGTTGAGACTTATGATATTCCTTGTTGAGCGCATCCTCAAAGTTAAGTAAAAACAGTCAGTTTTGTATTTAAAAGAAGAAGAAGAAGAAAAGAATGGAAACTCATTTATACCACGTTTTGCACCACTGAATAGAGTGATCCAGTCACCAAACGGAATGACTTTTCTCGTCAGTCGTCACCACAGTACCTCCAAAAGCAAACCCACTCTTCTAAGCTCAGAAAACTGCCAGGAATGTTACATACTAAGCGGTGTCTTTCTGGTGAACAGGACACGTAGTTGACTGATGCCATTTGATTCTGAAACCACAACACGGACTGACGCGCCTCTTTTAAAGTTCGACTACTGAGATTGGATATGCCGCTTTAAATGTTCGATTACCCAGAAACTGGGCACTTCTCTTTAAAACTGCTGTTACTCAGAATTTGGGCAACCCTCTTTTAAAATCCGATTAAACTGGGCGCGCCTCTTTTAAAGCTCAAGTACTCAAAAGATGGACACGATTCTTTCGAAATTTTATAACTCAGAAGATGGACGCCACCAATTTATAAGTTTGATTACTCAGAAGTTAGACGCAGCTCTTTAACCCTTCGGCACACAATACTGCGCCCAACAAGTTTACCGCTGATGTCACATTTATGTGCCCAAAATCAGCGGATTATTTTGTAAGAATTGTTAATGAAGGAAGTATAACACTTGATGAAAACGTGAACCATTTTACTTTTTTGGGGAGGGAAAGTAAAAGAACTGGTTAAAAAATAAGAAAGGTACGGACGTTTAAAGGTAGTGACTGTACGTTTGGTACCAGAGTCAGAAAAACAGCTGCCGCCAGGAGATGCTGCATTCAAGAACTGCTGGCATTGAAAGGGTTAAAGTTTGGTGACTGATCGAGAGACTGAAGAGGTTGAATTCGTGACGTGCGCTTGAACCGGACTGAAGAGAGCAGGGGATGAATCGCAGAGTGGGCCTCAGCCCACTCTCTCACACCGCTCCACCTGGGTACAGTGGCAACACGGTGCCCGGTGACAAGACCTGTGTACGACAGTCTGTGTACGACAGTCTGACGATGGGCAGCAGGAGGTCCTACAGTTCCAGACGATCGTCTGGTCTGCCGGGTGATCGCAACGTCGTAGTCATGCTCTTGTCTTTGGACGATATTCGCTGTCTGCTTGGCTATGATCTTGGGGGCATGTTTGCTAGGCCGCAGGTAAGCTAACCAAAGCAACGGCAGCATTGTCATCATTATTATCGACAACAGCAACCCGAAGAATACTTCAATCAGTACATAGAAAAAATTAGGAAAAGAAGGATATATATGCAGAGGACAGGTGTATAATTATTATCGGCAAAATTGCCGGTTTAGTTTTGTTTGGTTTTGTTTCCCTCGCTGCATTTTACAGTGTTTGTTCGCTTGCATGTTGCTGTGATTCATTGCTCGCGTGTTACAGTGTTTCATTACTCGCGTGTTACAGTGTTTCATTGCTCGCATGTTACATGTTACAGTGTTTCATTGCTCGTATGTTGCATTGCTTCATTGCTCGCATGTTGCATTGCTTCATTGCTCGCATTTTACAGTGTTCATTGCTTCTTTTTTTAAAAATATTTCTCGCGTGTTCGTTTCATTGCTCGCATGTTACAGCGTTTCATTGCTCGCATTTTGAAGCCTATGACATGACTTGCACTAGAAGCGGTGGTTTGAGTCCTAGCTAATCGCCGTGTTGTGTTGTGAAGTTGCACGAGGACTAAGGAACGTGGTGTGTGGGCAGATCGTGGGCACGACCTCCAAGAACGCGCTGCTGGGTCCAGGGGCCAGCATCTCTCCCGTCCCCCGGGCCAGCCCCACCCCGCCCCCCCGGGGCGCCAGCCCCGCCAACAGCATGACCAACGTCACGTCACGCTCCTTCAACGACACGTCGCAGTGGTCGCACGCGTCACCCAATACGTCATTCGACATGATGCCTCCGTCTTCCGCCCTGGCTGCTAGCTACGCTCACAGCATGAGGAGCTTCTCGCACCCTAAACCAGTGCTGAAGAGCTTTGACGTGAGTATGAAGTTATGAGGAACTTCTCACACCCTAAGCCTGTGCTGAGGAGTTTTGACGTGAGTATGAAGTTATGAGGAACTTAACGCACCCTAAACCCCTGCTGAGAATTTTTGACGTGAGTATGAAGTTATGAGGAACTTCTCACACCCTAAACCCCCGCTGAAGAGCTCTGACGTGAGTATGAAGTTATGAGGAACTTCTCGCACCCTAAACCCGTGCTGAGGAGTTTTGACGTGAGTATGAAGTTATGGGGAACTTCTCACACCCTAAACCCGTGCTGAGGAGTTTTGACGTGAGTATGAAGTTATGAGGAACTTCTCACACCCTAAACCCCTGCTGAAGAGCTCTGACGTGAGTATGAAGTTATGAGGAACTTCTCACACCCTAACCGTGCTGAGGAGTTTTGACGTGAGTATGAAGTTATGGGA
>JABMCL010003901.1:482500-522500 GCA_018857735.1 Alviniconcha marisindica
GCAGAGCTATCCTCGTCAGTGTTGTTGTTGTTGTAGTTGTTGTGTGCAGGGCTATCCTCGTCAGTGTTGTTGTTGTTGTTGTTGTTGTGTGCAGGGCTTTCTTCGTCAGTGTTGTTGTTGTTGTTGTGTGCAGGGCTATCTTCGTCAGTGTTGTTGTTGTTGTTGTTGTTGTGTGCAGGGCTATCCTCGTCAGTGTTGTTGTTGTTGTTGTGTGCAGGGCTATCATCGTCAGTGTTGTTGTTGTTGTTATGTGCAGGGCTATCTTCGTCAGTGTTGTTGTTGTTGTTGTGTGCAGGGCTATCTTCGTCAGTGTTGTTGTTGTTGTTGTTGTTGTTGTTGTGTGCAGGGCTATCCTCATCAGTGTTGTTGTTGTTGTGTGCAGGGCTATCTTCGTCAGTGTTGTTGTTGTTGTTGTGTGCAGGGCTATCATCGTCAGTGTTGTTGTTGTTGTTATGTGCAGGGCTATCATCGTCAGTGTTGTTGTTGTTGTTGTGTGCAGGGCTATCATCGTCAGTGTTGTTGTTGTTGTGTGCAGGGCTATCATCGTCAGTGTTGTTGTTGTTGTTATGTGCAGGGCTATCATCGTCAGTGTTGTTGTTGTTGTGTGCAGGGCTATCATCGTCAGTGTTGTTGTTGTTGTTGTGTGCAGGGCTATCATCGTCAGTGTTGTTGTTGTTGTTGTGTGCAGGGCTATCATCGTCAGTGTTGTTGTTGTTGTTGTGTGCAGGGCTATCATCGTCAGTGTTGTTGTTGTTGTGTGCAGGGCTATCATCGTCAGTGTTGTTGTTGTTGTGTGCAGGGCTATCATCGTCAGTGTTGTTGTTGTTGTGTGCAGGGCTATCATCGTCAGTGTTGTTGTTGTTGTGTGCAGGGCTATCTTCCGTTGGGTGGTGGCCATGGACCTGTGCAAGAACCAGGTGCGCGACATCGTGCGGCCCCAGCAGATCAACAGCCTGGTGAGGGCCGTGAAGGCGGGCAAGGAGACCTACCACCAGCTCTTCAAGAAACTCTGCAGGTGAGGGGAGGGGAGGGGTGGGGGGGGGGGAGGAGAAATCAGAAAGAACTTAAACAGTAAGAATATACACATTGCTGTGGCCATGTTTCATGCTTTCTCTTGTCCGTTGTTGCAGCTACGAGTATTGGTACTGCAAAGGTGGAGAGAAAGAAAAAAAAATTAAATCGAGAAAAAAGATACAGAATACAACAGTGAGAAGACAAATACCGCTGTGGCCATGTTTCACAGTTTCTGTTGTCCTTTGTTGATAAAGCAGTGAGAAAGAAGACAAATACCGCTGTGGCAATGTTTAACGGTTTCTGTCCATTGTTGATCAAGCAGCGAGAATGAAGACAAATACCGCTGTGGCTGTGTTTCACAGTTTCTGTTGTCCTTTGTTGATAAAGCAGTGAAAATGGAGACAAATACCGCTGTGGCTGTGTTTCACAGTTTCTGTTGTCCTTTGTTGATAACAAATACAAATACAAATACAATGAAGACAAATACCGCTGTGGCTGTGTTTCACAGTTTCTGTTGTCCTTTGTTGATAACAAATACAAATACAATGAAGACAAATACCGCTGTGGCTGTGTTTCACAGTTTCTGTTGTCCTTTGTTGATAACAAATACAAATACAAATACAATGAAGACAAATACCGCTGTGGCTGTGTTTCACAGTTTCTGTTGTCCTTTGTTGATAACAAATACAAATACAATGAAGACAAATACCGCTGTGGCTGTGTTTCACAGTTTCTGTTGTCCTTTGTTGATAACAAATACAAATACAAATACAATGAAGACAAATACCGCTGTGGCTGTGTTTCACAGTTTCTGTTGTCCTTTGTTGATAACAAATACAAATACAATGAAGACAAATACCGCTGTGGCTGTGTTTCACAGTTTCTGTTGTCCTTTGTTGATCAAGCAGCGAGAATGAAGACAAATACCGCTGTGGCTGTGTTTCACAGTTTCTGTCCATTGTTGCAGCTACGCGGGGCTACACTGTGAGATCATCCTGGGCTACTCCAAGGGCGCGGGCTACAAGCCGGGCATGCGCATGGAGGGCAACACCTTCCGCAACGCCTGGACCGCCGTCTTCGTGGACGGCTCCTGGCGACTGGTCAACTGCACGTGGGCCGCTCGCCACGTCACCGGCCACCGCGACACCCTGCCACAGCTGTTCTACAAGTATGACGAGTTCTACTTCCTGACGGACCCGGAGGACTACGTGTACCAGCACTACCCGGACGACCCCAGCTGGCAGCTCCTGGACATCCCGCTGCCCTTCTCCGAGTTCCTCAACCTCCCGGTGGTCAAGTCGCCCTTCTTCAACTACGGCCTGAGGTTCTTCTCCAACTACGGCGCCACTCTCGCCACCGACACCGGCATGGTGGAGGTCCGCCTCGTGACGCCGAAGATCCTCGGGTTCGGATCCCTGCTGGAGCCCGTGAACAAGGCGGCGTCGGACCCCCGGCAGTACGACGGGCGGGTGCTGCTCCGCTACGTGAAGAACGAGGCCATCTTCACCGTGGCCGTGCCGGGCCCGGGGCTGTTCTACTTCACCGTCTACGTGGGGGACTACTGGAACGCCGAGTGCCTGGAGAGCGCCTGCTCCTTCCTGGTGAACTGCCCGGCCATGTCGGGGCCCCCGTCGCCCCCTTACCCGCCCGTGCCCTTCTTCGGACCCACGCCGGTGATGGAGAGTCTGGGCATCAGCGCCGACTCCAACGTGGACCCGCTCATCGTGTGCAACTCGGACTTCCTGGAGATCAACTTCAAGCTGGTGAAGGAGCTGAAGATCACGCACACCTTCCAGTACTTCGACGTGCAGGACGGCGCCATCTCCGACATCGACCGCTACGTCTTCCTGCGCTCCCGCAACGACAAGGGCGCCAACTACCTGGTGAGGTGCCCCAAGGAAGGCTTCTACATCTTCTCCCTCTACGCCGCCGACCCCTCTTCCGAGAGCGACGCCCACAACCTGGACTGCGCCGTCCGCTACCTGGTGATCTGCCAGGAGCCCAGCCCCAACGTGGCGCAGTTCCCCAAGACTTGTTCCCGCTGGCAACGCTGTACACTGCACGAGCCTCTCGCCGGCGACCTGCTGACGGACAAGCGCTACGTGTTCAAGATGGACATCCCTCAGGCCGTGGAGGTCTTCGTGGTCATCGGGGACATCTACCACCACCTGAAGAGGAAGATCGGGTTCGCGTGGGAGGGGCAGGTGATGACGGGGTCGGTGGCGACGTCGACGGCGCGGGTGGTGGCCCGGTTCCAGGCGGGCCGGGACCAGTCCACCTTCGCCAACATGCTGGAGTACAAGCTGGTGGAGGACGTGGAGACCGAGATCTGAGCCCGGTCGTTGGACACGGCGTGGCTGGTGCAGCGGTGTCGTCATGGTTACCCTGGAGACGGAGATGGAGGTCTGAGCGCAGTTGTTGGACGTGGTGTGGCTGGTGCAGCGGTGTCGTCATGGTTACCCTGGAGACGGAGATGGAGGTCTGAGCGCAGTTGTTGGACGTGGTGTGGCTGGTGCAGCGGTGTCGTCATGGTTACCCTGGAGACGGAGATGGAGGTCTGAGCGCAGTTGTTGGACATAGTGGGGATAGTGCGGCGGTGTCGTCATGATCCAACCGGTGCCGGCGATTGCGGTCAGTTTTGATCTGTGGAATGTACAGCTTTATCCACTTAGTGCTGGTGATTGTGAGGTCAGCTTTGGTCTGTGGAATGTACAGCATTATGTACTCACTTAGTGCTGGCGATTATGAGGTCAGCTTTGGTCTGTGGAATGTACAGCATTATGTACTCACTTAGTGCTGGCGATTGTGAGGTCAGCTTTGGTCTGTGGAATGTACAGCATTATGTACTCACTTAGTGCTGGTGACTGTGAGGTCAGCTTTGGTCTGTGGAATGTACAGCATTATGTACTCACTTAGTGCTGGTGATTGTGAGGTCAGCTTTGGTCTGTGGAATGTACAGCATTATGTACTCACTTAGTGCTGGTGATTGTGAGGTCAGCTTTGGTCTGTGGAATGTACAGCATTATGTACTCACTTAGTGCTGGCGATTATGAGGTCACTTTGGGTGTACGGAATGTACAGCTTCATTGACACAGTGCTGGCAATCAAGCGGTCAGTTTTGGTCTGTGGAATGTACAGCTTTATCCACTCACTCCGTGCTGGCGGTGTCAGTTTTGGACTGAGAAATGTACAGATTAATCCAGCTGTGGGTGCGCAGTACAACTTCATCATCATTCCAGTCAGTGAGTGGATGTGGAATGTACAACTGTACTATACTGATCATTCAGAGCCGGCGACTGCCAGGTCAGTTTTGGTCTGTGGAATGTACAGCTGTATCATCATTCCAGTTTCACCGCTGACGATGACTGTGAAATCAGTTTAGGCGTGTAATGCAGCTGGCGACTGTGAGGTCAGTTTCGGTCTGCGGAATGTACAACTATGTCATCATTCCAGTTCCACTGCCGGCGATTTTGAGGTTGGCTTGGATGTGGAATGTACAGTCTCATCATCATTTCACTCGGTGTTGACGGTTGTGGGGTTAGTCTGGGTGTGTAGTGCAAGTCTGCCATCATTCCAGTTCCACTGCAGACGATGAGAGTGAAATCAGTTCGGGTGTGTTATGTAAAAATGTGTCTGTTATTCAGCTGATAACGCTTGAGAGCATAGCTGTTAGATAGCTAGCATGTGACGTCAATGAGGATGTGAAAGTACATAGCTAGTATATGACGTCAATGTGGATGTAGAAGTACAACTGTATCATCATTCAGCTACTGACTCCTATATAGTCAGCCTGGGTGTTGAATGTATTTTATCATCATCGAATTCCAGCATGACTTCATCCGTTGACGTCTACGAATTCAGCCTGGTGTGGACTGGTCTTCGTCTGGCATTCAGTTAATGACGCTTGAGAACTTAGCCTGTGAGACTGTGAGAGCTAGCACGTGAAGCCAGTCTGGTGTGTGAGAGCTAGCACGTGAAGCCAGTCTGGTGTGTGAGAGCTAGCACGTGAAGCCAGTCTGGTGTGTGAGAGCTAGCACGTGAAGCCAGTCTGGTGTGTGAGAGCTAGCACGTGAAGCCATTCTGGTGTGGCATGTACAGCTTTATTTCCACGGGTGACGATGGCAACCCAGTTAAGTCAACCTTAGAATGGAGCGATGTACAGGTTGATCTATTATTCCGCCGATGATGCTTGAAAGCTTGGCTTGGTTGTGGCGCGTACAGCTGTGTGTACATCATTCAATGCTGACGCCTGCGGGGTCACCATGAGCGTGGAATGTACAACTGACCTGACCTGCTCTTCAACCAACGATGTTTGAGAGCAGTCTTGACCAAACACCATATATCAGTATCATCATTCCAGTCTTACAGCTGGCGATTTTGAGGTCGGCTTGGATGTGGAATGTACAGTCTCATCATCTGACTAGTGGAAGTACATATATATCAAATCAACAGATCAAATCATTCACACACACACACACACACACACACACACACCAAACAACACACACCCACCACACCACACCACACACACACACACATATAACACACAACGCATCACACACACACACAACACAACACACACACACACACACACACACACACACATATATATATATATATATATATATATATGAATGATTTGACCTGTTCTTCAAACAACGGCGGTTGAAAGCATAGTCTTGACCGAACACCAAGCACCAGTGGTTTACGACTTCCTAGGAAGGTGTTGGAAAGCGGTTCTGGGAGCGTGATTCTGGACGCGGCGTGTACATCGCCCACTGCTGACGTCTATGAGGTCGGCATGAGCTTGGGATGTACTTGTAACTGACTTGATATGCTTTGCAGCCAATGACGCCTTGAGAATATAACTTGGACGCAGCGAGTACAGCTCTGTGTACATCGTGCACTGTTGTCGCTAGATAGGTCTGTTTCCCAGAGACTGTACAACACTGTGTACATCGTGCACTGTTACCCAGAGACTGTACAACACTGTGTACATCGTGCACTGATGTCGCTAGATAGGTCTGTCTTCCAGAGACTGTACAACACTGTGTACATCGTGCACTGTTGTCACTAGATAGGTCTGTCTCCCAGAGACTGCACAACACTGTGTACATCGTGCACTGTTATCGCTAGATAGGTCTGTCTCCCAGAGACTGTACAACACTGTGTACATCGTGCACTGATGTCGCTAGATGGTCTGTCTCCCAGAGACTGTACAACACTGTGTACATCGTGCACTGTTGTCGCTAGATAGGTCTGTCTCCCAGAGACTGTACAACACTGTGTACATCGTGCACTGATGTCGCTAGCTGGGTCTGTCTCCCAGAGACTGTACAACACTGTGTACATCGTGCACTGTTGTCGCTAGATAGGTCTGTCTCCCAGAGACTGTACAACACTGTGTACATCGTGCACTGTTGTCGCTAGCTGGGTCTGTCTCCCAGAGACAGTACAACACTGCGTACATCGTGCACTGTTGTCGCTAGATAGGTCTGTCTCCCAGAGACTGTACAACACTGCGTACATCGTGCACTGTTGTCGCTAGATAGGTCTGTCTCCCAGAGACAGTACAACACTGCGTACATCGTGCACTGTTGTCACTAGCTGGGTCTGTCTCCCAGAGACTGTACAACACTGTGTACATCGTGCACTGTTGTCGCTAGATAGGTCTGTCTCCCAGAGACAGTACAACACTGCGTACATCGCGCAATGCTGTCACAAACGAGGTCAGCCAGCCAGAGTTTCTACAGCTCTGTGTACATCGTCCAATGCCGTCGCTAGCTAGACTAGCCTGCTAGCAGAGCGTCAAGATATATTAAACTGGGCAAAAACACACTAATCCATTCCTTTAGGTGTTTTTCCTTATAGTGTTGCATAGCTTGCTTACCAGGCAGCTAAAACTCGTCGAGAAGCACTCGCTCACAAAGGGGCACTCGCTCTGCATACCCTTGCTTACCAGGCAGCTAAAACTCGACGAGAAGCACTCCTTGCCTTTAGGGTTTTCCAAAGTGTTGCATAGCTTGCTTACCAGGCAGCTGAAACTCGACGAGAAGCACTCGCTCTGCATAGCTTGCTTACCAGGCAGCTAAACTCGACGAGAAGCACTCGCTCTGCATAGCTTGCTTACCAGGCAGCTAAAACTCGACGAGAAGCACTCGCTCTGCATAGCTTGCTTACCAGGCAGCTAAAACTCGACGAGAAGCACTCGCTCTGCATAGCTTGCTTACCAGGCAGCTAAAACTCGACGAGAAGCACTCGCTCTGAAAGTCAGCCAGAGGTCCGCAAGTTCCTGCCACAGAACTGAAGGCACTGTCTGACGCATACGATTTCAGAGCGATCTATTGATCTATTGATCTATTGTTCCATGATGGTCTGAGCATGAGCTTTAAAGCAGATTTCCGAATCACTGCCAGCTGTTCATGAAATACAATGATTGCAGTGCGTATGTAGCTGTGCTACGTCAGACAGGTAGGTAAAAATGATGTAGTCGTGCAAGAAATCTTGGTGATGATGTTATCTATGAGCTGTCACTTTGACAGGTACTGTTTGTGTGTACAACTCTTGGTGCTTTGGTCCAATTCAATACGGAATAATAGTGAAGTCAATGCATTGTACATATGATGCGCACGCTGTCATGTCAGCGTCCCATTTACTGGCTGCTGCTATTGTCGATTTTTCACAGTGACAGCACCTCTAGAGAACCATGACATTTGCTGATCATAATGATTCTAAGCTTAGCGACACAGGCGTCAACACACTGTTGACACAAAGACTATCTTTTAACTGTACGTGGAAGCTAGTATGGTAAATGTGTCTGTCAAATCCACATCTGTATTACCTATCTTATATTACCTACTGTACATAGAAGCTAGTATTGTAAACGTGTCTGTCAAATGCCACATCTGTATAAATTTGTTGAAGTTTAAGGCCGCGCAGCACTCCATCTTTCCCCATTGTTGATGATCCATGACAGTGCGTGTGTACAAAGCAGAAAGTTGGTAATTTTATGAGTTGTTAATTTGCGAGTTGATCATTTTGCACCATTGTGAACTATGGTGCCATGAGTGGGCGCAGGGAGGTAGGAGGTACCGGGGTGGGGGGGGGGGGGGGGGGGGGGTTGCAGAATCCAAGGGGTAAAGCACTTAGAAAACGAAAGACCTCAGAATTTCTGTGACCAATACAGTAACAGGAAGACCATTTTGTGAGTATTTAAAAAAATTAAAAAATTAAAGGGGCGGGGGGGGGGGGGGGGGGGGGGGGGCAAACAAGATAACTAGCAAACGGTGCTAGAAAGGAAATAACTGTGATATGTCATTTGACCAGAAATATGTCTGCAAGCAAAACCAAGAATCTCCCGATTTTAATCCGGATTTCAGGAACAGGGGTAGTCAAATGTGACTGTTGCCTGTACAGAACAAATCGACTTAAAACTAGCTACTTTTACCATTTTGCTTTTTGCAAATTTGTTTTCTCTTTCGCTTTTGTTTTACCCTGTATTTCACTCAGCTGGGTTTCTGCTTTAAGAATTTAATACACTGCTCTCGTACCATTACACTGACAGTTTCCTCGCTCTTGCTTCATATTTAGTTCACAATAACATGTAATAGCTTTGACTTGAGGATGTAATTCACACAGTACCACTGAGAGCAATAACTACAGGTCACATAGAAGTTTACAAAGAGAACTAGCCCTGTCAAGACATGTTTTGTCCAACAGGCAGACTAGAACAGTAGAAGAAATCAAACAAAAAATCAGAATCGTGGATTTTGTTTTTATATGACCTTTCGGTTTTATTTGGAATTCACAGACTCTGAGTTGCGTTAGTAATGATTAGCGGGACTGGATGTGCAGAACACTGTCAAGTGTCACAGCTGACCCAAAAGCTATCCATGGCTGCTTTGATTTTCTGAGAGGAGTCGGCATGCCACAGGAGAGTCGGGACATTTGAAAGTGTTTCATGCAGCTAGTCCGCTCAACTGTCACTCAAAAAAAACTCATTTCTAAATTCAAAATAAGATCAATGGGGCATTGCAATACAAAAATCCTTGATTGTGAAGTTTACTTTGATCTCTTCTTCCTGTTGGGCAAAACCTGTTTTGGGCAGGTTTGTGCCTTTAAATGCTCCACTTCCGAATGTGGTGCCTTTAAATGCTCCAGTTCTGAACATGGCGTTTCTAAATGTTCGTTTCGAATGTGGTGCCTTTAAATGCTCCAGTTCCGAACATGCTGCCGTTAAATGCACCAGTTCCTAACTTGGTGGTGTGTTTAACTTTAATTATCAGATCTCAGTTAGGTGCTTTGAATTGATTGACCTGATTTGATTGGTCTGTGAATCGCTTGTATCATAACACCATCTAATTTATTTACAACTTTAGCAACTGCTGTGATTATAGTCTGAATGCTTTGAATAATAATATATTCTGCGATATATATATATGATCATAACAAACCAATTTGTTTTCATCCATGATGGTCTTGTTTACGTTGTCTCTATCTATGCACATGTTGTGTGTATGCTATGTAAAAACACGCTTTACTTGGTATTCTGCCTAAAGCAGCACATATATATTTGCTTTGCTGTTGTCCCATTGAAGATTGGTGTTGTAATACCAGAACTGTGAGCCTTAATTTCACAGATGGCCATGTACACTGACCTTCACAGTATGCAATGCTGTTGACATTTTTGTAATGGTCAGGTACCCACTGATAGCAGCAGCAGGTACCATAGTCACTGATGTGCAGCTGAACACCTGGTTGTGTAGACTGTAAAACTACTTCAAACTAATGCAAGACGATAGAGTAGAGCTTAAAGGGGACACCAAGCTAAGAAGCACAATGGGTTCTATTGACAGAAATGGAACAAAAACAACAACAAAACCACAAATGTGCATGCTTGCAAACACACACACACACACACACGCACGCACACAAACAACTCACAGCAGTTTTTCAGCCAATCTGTGGCCTGTTTTGTTGAAAGTCAACATTTGAAAGTCACAGAAACATTACCATGAGTGCTGCCAATTTGTGTCTGGCAGTCTGTGGCATCATGAACAAGGTCTGCATGTGTAGCAAATTATCAATAACATCATGAGCCAACATTTTTCTGATCTTCACAGGTATGGAGCAAACAAGTATGACTGCACCCTGAGGAACTCAAATTTGAAGCAAAAATTACTTGTGTAGCATCAGTACTGATAGATCAACCATTTGAAGAAACTGTTAGATTAGAAACTATTCGCACAGTCCCTCTTTTTCAGCCTAACTTGCATTTTTGCTTGGTGTCCCCATTAACATGCATGGCAGAGAATGGGACCATGAAATCCATTTCTTCTTGACATAAAATTGTTTCAAAAGAGCAAAATGTACAATTCAACAGAAAGAAACTGGGATGTCCTGAAGTGGTCTGAGAATCAAGAAGCACTCAGCAGTCTTCCTTGAAAATCCAAGAAAGGACCATTGTCAGTCCTACAAACACTGGAACTGTTTCAAATGTAACACTGGGGAAGCATCAGCGAGATGGGGTGGAGCGCAGAGATACTATCATGAACTGAAATGAGCCCATCATTTTCTGTGTGCTGGAAATGGCTTAACATTTCTCGAGTCTTATTCAAGACTTCCACAGTATTAGTGGAACCATTGTTTGGACTCCTGATTCCTGGGGGTTCTCTGACGTTATCTGGCTGAGTGTTTCACACAGTCAGGGTCTTGGGTTCGATGCTGGCTAAACTCTGCTTGTCATCTTCCAGTCTGGTGAGTGACACTGGACTGCATGTTTCAGTGCCTCAGATGAAAACAAAAAGTATGTCTGACCCATGTCATTATGATTGTGCATGTAAAAGACCCATAGGCAGTTGGAAAGTGAAACAGTGTGGCATAAGCTTCTCTGACTGCCTCAGTGGAACCATAATGGGTTTGTGAAAACCCCTCCTTTATTTTTTTTTAGGAAGCTGGACATGGCAAACGAATGGGTCTGAACAGACCCATGACATAGAAACTTTGCATTTCAAATATTCCATTTCTTCATGACGAAGATGATCCAGATTTCATCCGCTCGTGTTTGAAAAGTCCCAATAGTTTAGGAAGCTTGTATTTAAATGAGACCAATTCTAAAAAGAAGAAAAAAGAAAAGAAAAAAAGTGTTTGTTGTGTCCATTTCATGTAATTTGTGCACACACTGGTGTTGTAGATTTAACATACACGGAGTGTTTTGAGATGAGCATTTGTTTATGAATAAGAGAGTCTGATTGCCCTGAGGCGACCCTAATTTGACAGGATGTTAAAATCGAATTACTAACTAACTGGGTCTTGTTGGGCCCACGCCAGGCTGTGCTGATTTGAAGTGCTAAAAAAGAAGACAAAACGAAAAATGAGCCATGACATGTAAGTGATGATGTCACACCAGAGAATAGTATTTGTTGTGATCTGTTCCATTTCATGCAACTACATTCCATTTTTCACTCTGGTAGTCTCTCCTTACATTGCTTTTGCAACTTGTGAAGAAGGTGCATCAATAAACGTCAGTACATAACAGTACTGTGCAATGCTACTCGTGTCTGTGCAAATGCAGATCTGTTGCCAGATGTGTGTGTGCGTGCGTGCGTGCGTGCATGTGTCTGTGTATGCGCTTGGAATAGTCTCTCTAGGGACAAGATTTTGCACTTTAAAAATATTTTATTGTTAATAGTAGTACTAGTCGTATTGTATGTGTATGTACATGAACTGCCCTCTCAGAATGCATATAGGCTAGGAGACATAAAAAAGCAAAAAACAAACGACAGCAACAACACCAAACCTTACAATTATTATTAGTTTTTACTTTCAAATGCCTTGACCCTTGACGATTTTATATCAGAATTAGATATCAAGCTCTTTTCTAACTGCACTCACTGACCCGAAACACGACATGTGTCCATGACATTAGAGCTAAAACCCCACTGAAACACACGATGCATGTGTGTTGGTGCTAAAAACCCACTGAAATGTGATGTGCCTATATTTGAGGTAACTGCAAAAACAAACAAAAAATCCTTACATTCAGTTTCTTACTTTGATCCCTTCTGTCGGAGAAAACTTGTGACAAAGCAAGTTTCTTTGCATGCAAAATTACACTTCTCCAGCAGCGCGATGTGGTAAGCTCAACAGTTTGAGCCGACGTCCACATGGGGTGGGGCTGGAGGGTGAGGGAACACTTGCCGGGGAGGATGGAATGGGTGGGGGTGGGGGGTGGGGGGTGGGGGGTGGGGGCCCACCCAGCCCTCAACACAGCACCTGCAGTCATCAAACACATTAAAAAGAAGCCCCCATCAACTTGACAATTCCAAAGGTGGTTCCACACGGTCCCACTCTCTCAGCATCGCTTTCTGGCACCGTCCTCCAAACTCTGTCAGTACTGGTTACGCCACTGAAGGGCCACTCTATCTCCGTGCAGCTGTCTACCAACGCTGTCAGCGCCCTCCAAAAGGTTTGGGTACTAACAAGACTGTGGAAGCAACGTAGCATCCGTGCACACATGTAAGCAGGAGTCCGCCCCGGGGAAAAATGAGTTCATTCCTGACTCCTTTATTTGTGATAGCATAAGCAATGTGGGTGATTATAACAGAAACCCCTGATATACTGTTACAAACTTACTGCCATTTGAGCACCAACGAAAAAACTCTTTGTTAGCTGACTGTTTTTTGAGACCTATGGCATACCAAGTATGGCCGTGGTTGGAGGAATGATGCTGTAAACAAGTGCTTGGAGTTTCAGCTGGGTTACGTCCTGTGTCTCCGACAATGGTCACTCAAATACAGTCGATACAATCCACAGTCACACATGCACTCGCACATGGCATACTGACTGCACAACATGTCGCAATCAAAATAAAACACACACACGTTAAAAAGTGAGTTCCATCTAGTTTAATATATTGCTTGAATAAATGAAGGAAAGGTGTTTTAGAAATAGCCTTAACCCCTCCCCTTCCAACAGTGTGAATCTGACATCTAGCACAGCTCACCTTTTACTGTTTAAATCGGGTTTTTCTGTTTAAATCTACTTTTTGATGTTTATTGTTTAAATCATTTTTTTTGCTGTTTACTGTTTAAATCTACTTTTTGACGTTTATAGTTATTTTTTATTTTTTTTATTTTTTTGGTATTACTGTTGAATTCATCTACTCTTTAATCTTTAGCATCCACTAGACATTTCCTTTTGTTAGCATGCTTTTCAGTAACATTCACCTGCTTCAATTATTTAAGAGACAAGTCCTGTGTCAACCGGGGTTTTATGGAGAGGAGCAGAGGGGTGTTTATGCATCTATGTATGAATGGTATGTGTGTGTGTGTGTTTGTGGTGTCGGGTTGTGTGTGTGTGTGTGTTTGTGTGTGTGTGTATGTGTGTGTGTGTGAATGGTGTGTGTGTATGTGTGTGTGGTGTGTGTGTGTGTGTGTGTATGTGTGTATGCGTGTGCGTGTGGTGTATGTGCGTGTGTGTGTTTTGAGGGGTGGGAGTGGAAGGTCATCAAGATGGTTACCCCTTCACCAGAACAGGCAGAGTATCAGTCCACCAGGACTCCAGGATGGTGTCTGCAGCAGGCCCCACTGACTGGAAACCATCTCCAGAGAAAGCACTCCAGCGTCAATACATTCCAGTAGTGACGTTAGAGTGGAACCTCTCTCCTTAGACCACAATAACCATTAGGCAAAACTGATCTTTAAGACCACCCTCACCATCAAGCAAAACTGATCTTAAAGACCACCGTCATGATCAAGCAAAACAGATCTTTAAGACCACCCTCACAATGAAGCAAAAGTGATCTATAAGACCACCCTAACAATCAAGCAAAATCATTTTTTAAGACCACGCTAATGATCAAAACTGATCTTTACGACCACCCTAACATAGATCTTCATGACCACTCTCACGATGATGCAAAACTGATATTTAAGACCACCATAAGACCACCCTAACAATCAAGCAAAACTAACCCTTAATACCACCATAACGATTCAAGCAAAACTAACCCTTCAGACCACCATAACGATTCAAGCAAAACTGACCCTTAAGACCACCATAACGATTCAAGCAAAACTGATCTTTAAAGTTTAAGACCATCCTAATGAGCACGTTAAAACTTACCTTTAAGACCACTCTTATGATAAATCTGATCTTTAAGATGAACCTGATGACCAAGCAAAATTGAACTTAAGGACCACCAAAACGATGAAGCAAAACCGATCTTTAGGCCACCCCAAGGACCAAGCAAAACTGATCTTTAGACCACCCCAAGGACCAAGCAACACTGATCTTTAGGCAACCTCAAGGACCAAGCAAAAACTTATCTTTAGACCACCCCAAGGACCAAGCAAAACTGATCTTTAGGACCACCCCAAGGACTAAGCAAAAACATATCTTTAGACCACCCCCTGGACCAAGCAAAACTGATCTTTAGACCACCCCAATGTTCAAGCAAAACTGATCTTCAGACCACCCCAATGTTCAAGCAAAACCGATCTTCAGACCACCCCAATGTTCAAGCAAAACCGATCTTTAGACCACCCCAAGGACCAAACAAACCTGATCTTTAGACCACCCCAATGATCAAACAAAACTGATCTTTAGGACCACCCCAATGACCAAGCAAAACTGGTCTTTAAAGAGGGGAGGTCCTTGCTCAGAGGTGGGAAGAGCAAGGCTTTAGAGAAGTGGTGTGAAAAGAGGGCTGGTCCCTCATCATGGAGCCTCTTCCTTGGGTGCTCCACTCACTGTACCACTGTTTGCAGTATGACAAAGACTGGCCGTAGGAATGCAACTACCCTTGTGTATTTTGTGTATTAATGTTTTTCAGTTCAAATTCAAGTTTTCGAGTACACAGACAACAAGCTAAAGTATGTCCTAGATTCCTACTCTCCTCCCCCAATCAGTTGAAAATGTGGTTCATGCACCACAAGTGAAACCTGCCCCCAGACGGACCGATATCAGGGCAGGACAAACTGTGCTGCCTGAACACGGGCAAACTGCGGCACATTTCGCATGGTGTGTACTGCCATGACATCTGGTCCCTGCAGCAGTTTGGTGGGAGGATTTCGGTCACTCATCCCCCCCACCTCCAACCCCCAAATAATCACACCCCCATCCTGAAACAATGGCCAAAATACCAACACAATCCACCCAGGAAAGAACTTGGTTCTTAACACCCTATGAACCATGACGGCTGTATCAGCCTCAGTGAAACGTATTGTCAGAACACAACATCCGCCCAGGAGGCAGAAAAGACCCGTTCTTACACTTGGACCAGTAACGATAAAAATAAAATGGAAATATACCAGCATTTGCTGTGATTTACTCCCCTCCCCCTGCCCTTTTCTTTGCACACAAAATTGTACTTGTATAAACCAACTGCATGTCCAACTGTGAAAGATAGTGGGGCACAGTCCAAAATGCTGTGAAAACAGATCTGGTAATTCAACTGAGGAGTTCAACACTCCGAAGCTGCAAAGTAACAAGTGCCTGAACAAAGCAATAAAAAAGTATTACTACTAAAAATCACTTCCACGTACAGCAACACCTGTTTAGAAGGCTTTCCAAGACCAGTTTTAAAAACAACAAGCAGCAAGTGAGAGAAAAGCATTTTTAAGAGAGCTCCAACCACACGCAGCAGTTTTAAATGCCGATCTTTGTTGAGTGTGATGCCTTCTCTTTGGCTTTCCTAAGTTCTTGCAGTCAATATTAATCCATTTAAACTTTTCTTCTGAATTCATTCTTGAAGAAGAAAAAGAAGGGGGAAAAACATAATTGCAATGACAAAAATCATTTGAAAAAAACATCTTTCTCAGGGAAATACCGTGATTAGTGTACAGCTTGCAAAGTGGTTACATTTACCAGCAACAGCTGTATACGAATCGCAGTGAACACTTCCTACCACAAGCATCCAAACATGCCCTTCACTTCTTCAACTTTTTCACCTTGTTCCTGATGATGGTGAACAGCTTCTTCATTCTGTCAAAGGTGCCCACAGAGTCTGGCAGGTTCTCAAATGGTATGTGGTCCTCAATACCCTGGCCAAACTTTTCAGGCGACGGCAAAGCCTGGAAACTCTTGTCCCGAACGAGAATGGGTGTCCCGTAATCTTTGGAGATGGATGTGCTGGAGGTGAACGAGAAGTTTTTCTGGCGAATGAGCTCTGATTCACACAGGGACTTCTCCTTGGGGGTATCGCTGGGTGCGGCACCAGCAGTGTCCGCGGAGCTGCCGTTGGCCAGGGTGGTCTCTCCTTCGGAGTCGAGCTGCTGGACGAGGATCTTGTACTCTTGCTGCAGCGTGTCCATGGTGGGGCTGGCAGCGTCGTCCCTGTCCTTAGCCTCCCCCTCCTCCTCTTCCTCCACTTTCCCCATCTTCTCTGACTCTGTGGGCGTGGATGTCTCCACAGGGGCAGCTGCTGCCTCTGCTGTAAACACAGTACAGTCAGTCAATCCACCAGTCAGTCATACTGATCTTTAAGACCACCCTAGTGATCAAAACTGATCTTAACGACCACCCTATGATCAAATCTGATCTTAAAGACCACTCTAATGATCAAAACGGATCTTAATTACCACCCTAAAGATTAAAACTGATCTTAACCACCACCCTAATGATTAAAACTGATCTTAACCACCACCCTAATGATTAAAACTGATCTTAACCACTACCCTAATGATTAAAACTGATCTTAACCACCACCCTAATGATCAAAACTGATCTTAAAGACCACCCTTTGATCAAATCTGATCTTAACGACCACCCTAATGATCAACTCTGATCTTAATGACCACCCTAATGATCAAAACTGATCCTTCACACAGTTTTCAACAATACGTTATTGCTAAAGATTATTGCAAATTATGCAGAATTATGTGAAAATGATGCAGGAATTATGAGTAATTATGTGTAATTGTGTGCATAGTATGTGGGATTCTGTGTAAACTGTAGAATTATGCATAAATTATGTCAAAACCTTGCATAACTTATGTAGAAATGTGTTAGTTATGTGGAACTCTCATACTGTGTGCAACAACAACAAAAGATGGAGACAACAACGACAACGACAACAGCATCAACAGCATCTAGTACCATCCTCCACAATTTCCATGTCCTCCCCAGTTTTCTGTTTCTTGCTTTTCTCCGCTTCGTCTTCCTCCACGAGGCGCCGTTTCCTGGCAGTTTCCTGGAAAAGGGACACAAGGGACAAATGGTTTCCTGATAACAAGACCTGTTACAGGCAGAATGAAGGCAGTGGTGGGGCCACTCATCTACACAGGAACACAGCTTAAGCAACTTGTCTCAGGAGCAAACATGAGTCAGTTTTCCACAGCATTTGTTCAGGGTCACGTCTCTATAAAACCACAGTCTAACGAGATCGAAACACACAGAAGGTTGGAAAACAAGTTTTTGTAATGTGGCATAACAGAACAATGTGTGAATTCTCAGCATAGATGCCTTTTAACAGGCAGCAGACAAACAATTATGGTACATGAGAATGAAACGTTGCTGGCAATAGAGTATGAGTACGACTTCTTTTCTGAAAGTTGGCCGTCAGCTTTATTTCAGTTCATGTATGCACAAAGTAACAACTTCTGCAGTCGTATCCTATGGTGGTGTTGTTTCAGAGAGAGACAGAGTGTGTGTGTGTGTGTGTGTGTGTGTGTGTGTGTGTGTGTATGCGCAGGCATTTTTAAAAAAATCTGCTGCAGATGCCAGACATCCAGGCTGACCTTGGCCACAATGTCCTCCATCAGGGTTTTCTTCAGCTGGTGCTGCTGGATCGGCGGCATGCCGATGCTGTCGCTCTCGTCAATGAAACCCAGTGGAACAGGAACTGTGAACCCTGGGTACTCGATGATCTTGTTCAGGTCAAATGCTTCTGAAAAAAGCAAATCTTTACCATAAATGCACTTCAAAATCAAAGTGGCATAAACATTTTTTTTTTAAACCAAACAATTACCTTTCTTTCCAAGGATCATGCATTTGTTTGCTGCTGTTGAAGTCATGAGAGAAGTTGTGCATTAAAAATGTATTACCCTGAAAGTATACAGGTTTTCTTTAAGACTTAAAATGTACACTAGTTTTGGTTCAATAATATGCAAGTAAGTGCAAAACTGAACTGTACAATTCTGACAAAAGACAAAGAGACAGTATAGAAGACAGAGAGACAGTACAGGAGACAAAGAAAAACAAGACTGACAACAGGCAACAGAGACAAAGTGAGACCACTGTGAGGAGACCAACAAGTAATCTGCAGTGTGCCAGCATGCAGTACCCCCACTCACCGGATGGCTCAGTGGGTGACTGCTCACCATATTCACCATCCTCCAGGCTCTCACCGCGCAGATTGGTTTCTGGTGAAAACAGTCCAAACAATGCTTTCGGTCATTATCATACAAAACTGAATCCAAAAATTAACAAGAAAAAAACATGAGAAAAAAAAAAGAGAGAAAAAAAAAGATCTGAGATAAGGTAACCAACTATCAGAGTCAAGGAACAAGAGGGGGCTGAAGTGTGGGTGCATGCAGGTGTATGTGTGTGTGTGTGTGTATGTGCCTGTGAGTGTGTGTGTGTGTGTGTGTGTCTGTGAGTGTGTGTGTGTGTGTCTGTGTGTGTGTGTGTGTATGTATGTGTGTGCATTTGTATGTATGTATGTATGTATGTATGTGTCTGTGTGTATGTGTATGTATGTATGTGTGCATGTTTGTGGGTGTGTATGCAAGTGTGTTTGTATGTATGTCTGCAAGTGTATGTATATGTGTGTGTGTATGTGTGTGTGTGTGTGTCTGTGCATGTGTACACATGTGTGTGTGTGTGTGTGTGTGTGTGTGTGTGTGTGTGTGTGTGTGTATACATGTATGTATGTGTGCGTGTATGTGTGTGTGTCTGTGCGTGTGTGTGTGTGTGTGTGTGTGTGTGTGTGTGTGTGTGTACGTGTGTGTCTGTATGTCTGTGTGTGTTCTTGCATGTGTGTGTGTGTATGTGTCTGTGTGTCTGTGTGTGTTCTTGCATGTGTCTGTGTGGGAGGGTGACAGGGGAGGTTCAGTAAGATGGCCAAACGTTAAACAGCTGCTTCCACCAGCCGAGAGTGTTTACCGTTTCCGTCCTTGTCGTACATGGCCAGCGTGGACGTCTTGCGGTTGGCCTCCATCAGCCAGCCAGGGGGGTAGCCGAACAGCCGCATGCGGTAGATGTAGGAGGGAAGCTGGTTGGGCTTCAGGCCGATGGCCTCCCGCAGAGAGTCGCTGGCAAAACAAGAGGTGGTACCACAGCATGACAACAAGCAAACAGCAGACACACACAGAAAGTGTACAGACGAAATGTTCCAGGACAGAATGGGATGGAAGCTGGTCTGGCTTGCGCATGGGCAGTTCCTGCTACCGTTGCAATGATTACAATGGGAAGGGTCAGAGCGTCGGTCCGTCACGGACATAAACAATGGGTTGCGTGTGGGCAGTTCCTGTTACTGTTGCAATGATTACTATTTAGCTGGGAAGGGTCAGAGCTTCTGTCCGTCATGGACAGAAAGAAAGAAAATTCATGGAGACTGAGAAGGGTGATCCTACATGCAGACCAAACAAAAACAGAACGACAACACCAAGGCAGTCAGCTTGCAGTCACTGACCTGATGACTCCAGCCTGAAACCTGGCTTTCTGAGGGTCCAGTTCTGGGTCCTTGTGGTATCGACCTGGGTTGCTGAAACACACACACATACTGTGTCAGTCACTGAAACAGGTACAGTGTTAGTCACTGAAACGCACACAGTGCATGGTCACTGAAACACACACAGATACTGTGTCAGTCACTGAAACACAGATACAGTGTCAGTCACTGAAACACAGATACAGTGTCAGTCACTCAAACACACACAGATACAAAGTCAGTCATTGAAACAGATACAGTGTCAGTCATTCAAACACACACAGTTACAGTGCATGGTCCCTGGAACACACACAGATACTGCATCAGTCACTGAAACACACACAGATACAGTGCACTTGCACTGAAACACACACAGATACAGTGCACAGTCACTGAAACATACACAGCACATGGTCACTGGGATACACACAGCGCATGGTCACTGGAACACACACAACGCATGGTCACTGGAACACACACAGCGCATGGTCACTGGAATACACACAGCGCATGGTCACTGGAACGCACACAGCGCATGGTCACTGGAATACACACAGCGCATGGTCACTGGAACACACACAGATACTGCGTCAGTCACTGAAACACACACAGATACAGTGCACTTGCGCTGAAACACACACAGATACAAAGCATAGTCACTGACACACACACAGATACAGTGCACAGTCACTGAAACATACACAGCGCATGGTCACTGGAATACACACAGCGCATGGTCACTGGAATACAAACAGCACATGCTCACTGGAATACAAACAGCACATGGTCACTGGAACACACACAGCACATTGTCACTGGAATACACACAGCGCATGGTCACTGGAATACAAACAGCACATGGTCACTGGAACACACACAGCGCATGGTCACTGGAATACACACAGCGCATGGTCACTGGAACACACACATCGCACTGTCACTGGAACACACAGTGCATGGTCTGAAAAACCCAGAGACACAGTATCAGGTCAGTGAAACACACATATATACAGGGTACGGTCAGTTCTCTGACAAGATCAGCTGATATATACCATGAAATATACATACCCAAGAAAAATGGACATCACAAATTCACCTGAATCAGCAGTTGCCTTACAAAGGTGACTTTCTCCGATTACCTGGGTCTGTTGCTGGACCGGTCCCGGTGCTCTTGGCGTTTGGCACGGATACGTCCATGGTCCTTGGGGCTCTTGCATTCCGTCAGTCGATGGTCGCCTCCACAGTTGAAGCAGCTGTCTTTTGGTCTGCAAAAAAACAAAACAACAACAATGAGCAAGTCTAGTTGTCCTTTTGCAAGACTTTCCAGGCGATATGCTCTCATCCTTTGAGGAGCTTTCCAGGTGAATGTATGGCTGTATCCCTTGCTGTCCTTGCAAGGTTAATTTCCCTACTTATCTTCTGGTGAGCTTTTCTGGTGAATTAATGGAGTTATCTTTTGATGAGCCTTCCAGGTGGATTTCTGTGCTCATTCCCACCACCACCCCCTGTTAATGGAACAACAGTCATGTGCGAACTCAAACTGAAGCAAAACCACAAAAACTAAGTACCTAGCTTACAACACAAAAGGCATTCTGACCTAGAGACAATACAGAAAACATCAATTTCAACATAACCAGTAAAATGGATAGGCACAACACTCTTCCACTCACTTAGCAGGTTTGTCTGAAACAGCCTCACTTTCGTCAACTGGGAAGACTTGGTCAAACACCTGAAAATATCTGAGGTGAAATTGAAGGAAACATCAATCATTATGACAGCATGCTACTCAGAAGAAGTCACGACAGCAGTCTCAGGGCCTGTACCTAAGACGTTCCAGCAGAAGACCTCCCGACCAACAAGCCCATTGCCCCGTCTAATACCCATTCCCTAAAGGCTGTTCTTAATTCGGTGAACTGTTAGTTTGCTGAACATACTTCAGCCAGTTTGATGAACTATACTTCGTTTCTTAACTGGCTTATAATGAGATGTAGACTTCAGCCTGAACTTGCAGCAGAAGTGCAGCAGACAGCATGATCCAAAATGTGGGCTAAAGTCAAGTCAGTATACTTTAATCATCCCTCACAGGGTAACTAAACTCCCTCACAGGGTAATTTAACTAACTAGTAATTACTAAAGTACTATATCATTCTGGGTACCAGGGACAAGGCTGCGCCTCCCACAAGACAACAAATAGGTCAACTCCCTCCGAAGCGAATGAAGTACTGAAACAGTCATCCATTTTCTTTTTCTTTCTTCCTCATCCACAGGAGAGCTCTCTTTGCTCTCAACCAATCAGACGCAAGGTTTGCCAAATTGGGCGAATATTCCCAGATCATGTGAAGCTTTCTGGATCCTGAACACAGCTTCATCACAGTTCGCCAAATACTCCGAACTAGGTTTGTGAAACAAAATTTCACCCAATTAAGAACCAGCTATGTTCAGTGAACCTTTTCAGGTTTGATGAATACCCTGCACTAGGTTCACAAAGCACAAGTCCACCCAGTTAAGAATGGGTTTAACACAGTGTACTTCAGCCTGATCCCATGGAAGGATACTTGGGGAGTTCTCCGCTGGTGTACTCTGCGGGTTCATCAGCATCATGCGGCCATCCTCTGGAATCCACCATGAACCCATAGTGAAACTGGGCACAGCCGATGATCTGCAAACACATGCCACACAACATGAAACCTCTTGCACCTGATGAATAGCTTTTTAACCACCACTATAAAACAAATGCAGCAGTATTCAGGTTTTTTGTTTGTCTGTGTGTGTGTGTGTGTGTGTGTGTGTGTGTGTGTGTGTGTGTGTGTGTGAGTGCAAGTGTGTGCGTGCGTGGGTGCATGTGTGTGTGTACATACTGGCACAAATTTTGCATTCCTGCATTTATGTGCCATTTGAATTATTTAAAAGGTGTAATGCACATGATCGTGTGCATGTTTGTGTGTTCAAGTGGTTCAATTACAGCATTAGCATATGCAGACATTACACCAAGTACACACCCCATGAGCTTGCCACATGCGATTGTTGCGTTTCTCTGTTGGTAGTGAATCGTTTATGTCCACACATGTTGGCACAGCTGCCTGTTGATAAAACACACAATAGAATGAGCAGCATTTTCCAGTGGAGAGACAGAATAAGCATTCTCTTACAGCGGAGACATAATAAACAGTTGTCTTTTATCCTACAGACAGACTGAACAGTTTTAAGTGAAGACAGACTGAACAGTTTTACAGTGAAGTCAGACTGAACAGTCTTTAACAATGATGACAGAATGAACAGCTTTTTACAGTATCAACACACAAGGGAGTTAATTAGTACTCAAAATACGTAACACAAATACAACAACTAAGACCTGAGCTGCCTATGGTAACTCACCTGGCATGCATGTAAATACAAGGTACATAAACTCCACCAGAGGTACATTTGAGGATGTACCTCTGGTAGAGTTTATGTACCTGGTGTTTACATGGATGTGAGAGTTATTGTAGGTGACTCGGGTCTTTGTTGTTGTACTTGTGTTACATATTTCGAGCTCTAATTAACTCCATCGTGTGTTGATTCTGCATGAGCGCTCTTGACCTCATTCTGTTTCAGATTTTTAGCTTTCTACAATGACAAGAGAATGAAAAGCCTTTCAGAATGAACAGCCTTTTACAATTACAGCATAGACAGACTGAACAGTCCTTTACAGTGAAGACAGATTGAAAAGCCTTTTACAGCGATGACAGAAGGAACAGTCTTTTACATTGAAGACAGACTGAACAGTCTTTTACAGTGAAGACAGACTGAACAGTCTTTTACAGTGAAGACAGACTGAACAGCCTTTTACAGTGAAGACAGACTGAACAATCCTTTACAGTGAAGACAGACTGAACAGCCTTTTACAGTGAAGACAGACTGAACAGTCTTTTACAGTGAAGACAGACTGAACAGCCTTTTACAGTGAAGACAGACTGAACAGCTTTTTACAGTGAAGACAGACTGAACAGCCTTTTACAGTGAAGACAGACTGAACAGTCTTTTACAGTGAAGACAGACTGAACAGTCTTTTACAGTGAAGACAGACTGAACAGCCTTTTACAGTGAAGACAGACTGAACAGTCTTTTACAGTGAAGACAGACTGAACAGCCTTTTACAGTGAAGACAGAAACACCAAATAACCCAGCATGCACTAAAAGCGTCAGTGTCTTCCAAGTGTTAAAGTTGGACCAGTGTGCAGGGGACTATGGGAGACGAAGAAGAAGGGTCTTTTCCAGCAAAGACAAACCCCATGAGATACACAACTGTACGCCCTTCACTGAGAAGCTCAGATCTCAAAGTCACTTACCCTGCCAGAGAGATCAGTGGCTGTTTTGGAGAATTCTTTTTTGTCTGCGTGTTGCGTCAGACTGATGATGAACTGCTCAATTCTGCTGCGGTACTTCCTGGAGAGAAAGAAATATGGAAAAAATGAGTACATTATGCAAATAATAATGAATAATGTCAGTTTTACCTGCTATCTGTTCTACTATCCACATTTTTTAGATTAAAAAAAACCACACAACCAGTTATGTATCTATCGTCTTCAAAATTTCTTTTAAGCCATCACTGATTATCTGCCAACTAAGCACAACACTGCAGCACACAGAGTCTAAAAAAGGGGTAGAACTCAAACTGCAAGTAAAGGTACATGCATGCTCTACAGCTTTCCCAGTATTAATACTGCTGTTGCTTTACCATTATCATGATTATCATTATGCCATCTTGCAGATCATGTAAAATTTACTACAGCAGTAATACTGTTTTATACCAATCATAATTTTTCTTTTAAATAAATACTCCCCCCCCCCCCCCCCCCCCATTTCTGTGTGGAATGAATGAATAGCAGTTACTGTGACCCTGAAATTAGGTCAAGGTCAGTCAAACGTATGACTGTGATTGTGAAGCTTTTTAGTGAGGTCCCACTCACCTGGCAAATTTGTTGTTTTGAAACAGGATCTGCACCCCAGGACTCTGTTCATCACTCACACATCTGTAGACATTGACAGGTGAACCAATCAAATGATGAGAAGACAGAACACAGAAAACAAACATGCTTGAAAGCTGGGAGAAAGAAAAAGGGATTTTGTTAGCTTTGGGAGAGTAGTATGTGTATAAATGATACAATTCATAATACAGTTTAGAGCTAACAGGGTTTGTACAGGATTTTTACAGCAAAAATCTGTAACTTTTTCCAAAAATTAAAGACCATTTTCCCAGACCAGATTACTGCTCAGTTACACACACTTTGAACACGCAAGTTTGAAGTTAAACAAACTTGATATTTACCTTTTATCATCCAACATTTGACCATCCAGGCTTTTTGTTGCATCCTCACCCCACCCCCATTTATGCAGATTATATGTTGACCATTCTGAAATTCCCAAGACCTTGGCTAAAATACTATTTTCTCCAAACATTCCAGACCTGGAAAAAGGCACCTCAGTTTTCCCAAACCTTTGAAGACCAGATGACCCCTGATTAATCTAGGTCAAAGCATCAATAACTAATCTGACAACATGGCAGCTATTGCAGAAACCCCTTAAGGTAAATGTTGTTAATAAGTTATGTAAAGAACTTTGAGCTCTTAAGGGAAGGGGCACTTTATATAGTGTATGTTATTAAAAAATTTTTTTATTAAAAAAGCAAGCCTTCTCAAACTCAAGGCACAGTTTGCCCAAGAAGGCCTTTTTTCCCACCAACAGGTGAAACTGAAAGAGATCAAAATACGGACTCAAAATCAAGGATTCTGCTTTGAAATGCTGCATTAATTTTATTTCCATTCTATAATCCTCCTTGCCTTAGTGAAGATTAGCAGCAGTTGACTGTTATGGTGTTAGTATTACAGTGCCCAAGGCCTCTCTGATCTTATTCCTTGGGCAACATGAGCATGCAACTTTTGTGGCCAATGTCAAAGGGTGTTATGTGCAACACTGAAAAGCTAAGACACTTGTCATATTTGTGTGGAGTCAGTCCTGCATGTAGCTACTCACAAAACTTAGATTAGCATTTCAATATTAAATCAAGAGAGCATTAAAAATTTAAAAAAAAAATTGTAATCCTACACCTCATTTTGTTTTCTTCTAGCTGTTTGACAAACCATATTTTGAGAAGGCCAGCTCCTTTAAGAAGTTCTAATAATGTTGATGATACTTAGCCACTATCCATCTTAACAGGATTGGCTCAATGTATCATGTGCTACCTGCATGTGTCCTCTGTTCATTG
Organism: Alviniconcha marisindica; assembly: GCA_018857735.1. Taxonomy (NCBI): domain Eukaryota; kingdom Metazoa; phylum Mollusca; class Gastropoda; family Provannidae; genus Alviniconcha; species Alviniconcha marisindica. The sequence goes on from JABMCL010003901.1 coordinate 508,411, forward strand.
ATACTGAGAAAGTTTGACCTGCACATGTATCCCAGTATGCATCAGCTTAAACATCAGAAACCAGCCCCCACATCAGAAATCAACCCATCTGATTGAGTGTTAAAGGCCAGACCCCCCCCCCCCCCCCCCCCCCCCCCCCCCCCCCCCCCCCCCAATATCTGACTGAGTGTTAACACACCAGAAATCAACCATTCTGCTTCTTGCTCTTGCTGTTAGCTGAGTTATACTATTAACAGTGGTTTCTCGGTGTGAAGGCATGAAACCTACAGCTAATGCTCTAGACTGTCACCACCAGAATAATTCTGTATATATTTGTGAACCCCAAGGGGGCCAAGTTGACATGGAAAGGTGTAAAAAAGAAAAGGCAAAAAAAAGAAAAAAGAAAAAACAAAGCATCAAGTATTTCCATTTTCAGCTTTGTAAATGGCTGCTCCTTTATCATGTTTATGCAACGGAAACTTTCTGGTTTGTTTTTTTCTTCCTCCAATGTCAAATTTTAGATCCTCAGGGCACAGCCACGTTGGCTCACTCATTATCAATGAAGAGCAGAAAGAGAGGAGAGAGAGAGAGAGAGAGAGAGAGAGAGAGAGAGAGAGACAGAGACAGAGAGAGACAGAGAGAGAGACAGAGAGATGGAGAGAGGGAGTTTATTTTTACAGATAATGCATGATGAATTCATACTAAGTAATCTGGTTCAACTAAATCATGCCACACTGTGTCAGGAATTTAATATATTAATTTCACTTTATGATCTAATTATTTTAACAATACAGGGTGTCTCAAAATAGATGGAATTCATTAACATGATAATAATTTATTACTCAGACAAGAAACTCCCTAAAAGATTACATTTCCTGGAAGCTGATATATGATAATTTAAAAAACTGAAGATTTGAGGTCTCTAGCTCAAAAACTGAAGATTTGAGTCAGCTCAAAGGATACATTTTATTAGAGCACATGTTCCAAATGACCGATGTTGCGCCTCAGATACACTTGAAGCTGATTAGCGAAGTTGTCAATCACCCTGACACACTCTTCCTTCCTGGCACAAATCTTCTGGGTGATGGCCACTTTCAGTTCAGCGATGGATTGAGGACGATTCTCAAACACGTGGTCCTTCAAGACTGTTGGCTTCAAGTGCGTCTGAGGCACAACGGTCGGTGGTCATTTGGAACATGTGCTCTAATAAATGTATCCTTTGAGCTGACCCCAAATCTTCAGTTTTTTAAATTGTTATCATATCAGCTTCCAGGAAATGTAATCTTTTGGGGAGTTTCTTGTCTGAGTAATAATAAATTATTATCATGTTAATGGGTTCCATCTGTTTTGAGACACCCCGTATCAGACAAAACAAACATACACACAGAGAGTTTAATGACAATAAGGTAAAACAAAAATAAAAGCCACATTTTGCATGAAAGACAGATTGATGCTCAGGATGGAAACGAAAAGTTTATTTACAAACCACATTTATTCTGACTCAAAAATCAACTTTACACAACATAAAACAAGGGATAAGACGAATGAATGGGTCACATTACTCACTAGAGTCCTTGTGCTTACTGCTCACCTAAAATACGCAATATTAGCACTACAAAGTAATCTATATATATATAGTAAATATCATAGCTACTAACACTATAGTGTTGCACAGAAATTGCAATATGAAATATTACTGAGGTCAGTCACTTAAAAAGAAATTATTATAACAATCAAATCATGAAAAGAATTGAAGAGTTTGTTTCCAAATTTAGAATAATAAACACTGACTGAAGGTGTGTGACAATATGCTAATTATAAATGTCTTGATGCAGAACCAACAGAACCAGAATATATACATGTAGACAATGACAGAGCGTTGATCAGTCATCCTTTTTTGGTGTTGTTCTTCATCCCTTCACTTTGTGATTTGTGGAGATCATCCAACATTTCCCTGTGTTGTTTTACTTTCTTCACACTGACGTTTCACTTTCTTGCTGTTGACGGTGTAGATGATGCACATATGTAGACGTGTGTCTTCTTCTGTGTTTGCTAGAATGAAGTCCAGATTTTGCCAGTCTTGAGTTTTTTTTCTTTTCTTCTGTGAACACAGGCGCTTGACATGCACAGAAATCCTCTCTCCATAGAAGATGCAGGTCACAGCTTCCAGCAAGACACTGATGCACTTCAGTAAACCAATGATGATGCCAAAGAAGACACAGAAGGTAAGACCCTTCAGCAGGGATGAAAGCATGGCTAGCAATGGCCAACGCAACTATGTGGTGACTCTGGACTTGATGCACATGAAAGCCAGACCACACAAATGCATGGGGAGGAAAATGCTGAGGATGACTGGAAGCCTTCGTGGAGCGTGAGAGGTCAACTGCTGTGGAGTTCTATCTCAAACCGGAAGTTTCACTTGAAGCTGGCGTCGCAAATCCAATTCCTTTCGAGGCAAGGCACAACTCCAAGATCACATGCTTCACTCATCTGCTCCAGTTGGTGTTGTCTTGGACAGAAAATCCAGCTGGAATATGGATGGGGCATATGAAAACTGTATCTCAAATTGAAAATCTCAGCCATCCCAGACACTCACTTGCGGTCAGTGAGGAACCATGATGCAGCTGTCACGGTATGCCAATTTTCTTCTGGAGTTTCATCATGTATGTTGTTAACCTGACAAAAATCTATTCAATTTTGGAAACAAACTCTTCAAATTACATTTACCACAATATGTCAGCATGTTTAACCGATAAAACTGCCAAATGTATTATACCATATATTAAAATCAAAGTACCTTTTCCCTATCGTAATGACTGAAGAAAACACATTTGAGTTGTTTTAAAACTGTCCTCTAAATAAAATCAGCTCAAACATGAGTGGGTTGGTAATGCCATGGTGATTGAAAGGGACATAGGGTGAACAGAGTGTGCCAAGGTGAGCCAGTCCTGCCTCAGTACCTGTGAGCCAGTGATCAGGGCAAGCAAGCAATCCGCAAGGGAACAAAACATCTCCCGACTCTTTGAGCCCAGCCAGCGCAGGCTGCTAAAGTCATCTGCAACCAGCTGTCACAAGCAGCGTTAGACCAACAGGCGCATTTCAACACCTGAAAGATGCAACAAATGGATTCAAACACCTCAAAATCTTCTTCACAAAAGTTCTCTCGAGTGATCCTGATTCCTGCGTGTGTGTCAATGTTCACTGCAGTTAGTGCAAGTGCAAGAAGTGTCCAAGGGAGCGGATCTGTGTGAAAACATGCATGCACAAGCAGGTCGCTACAGCTCTGCATCACCGTTTCCCTGACTGTGTCCATGTATTGTGCAGTTGCTGTAACTTGTCAGTGTCAGGAATTGAGGCTGAGTAGTGCTCACTAGTAGTAGCGTCAGTTCCCAGAATGGTTATGAACACTATCTTCGGAATCCTCTTCTTCTTCTGCCAATCTTCTTTGTCTTCTGCCCTGCGGCTCCTGCCCTTGGAATGGTATCACACATACACTGATGCTGAATTCACCTCACATGAAACAGTGTTGACTAGTTATCACTAGTGTCAATAGCTTTCTATTCTAGCTTCTTCTTCCTTTGAATACAGAGAAACTGTGTATGCTATAATTAATATATAATTTGAGTGTTATGAACATTGCTAAATACTAGTTTGTTCTACAGGTACTTTTTAAAAAGCAGCCCTGAAAAAGAAGCATAAAATTAATCAGTCAAAATTTCAAACCAGCGATTTGCAGCGTACTCATTTCTTCCTTTTTTTTCAGTTGGATCATCGAAACTGGCAAACAGCATTTTTTCTTTCTAAAGTTAAACTTAAAGCCATCACCAAGCCCAAACCAACATCTGATTTTGAACATACTACAATTTTCACAAACTTGAGTCGAGAAAAACTTCTTTCTTCAAGAATTCTGGATACAATAGCACTGCATCCATGTGAAGCAAATCTTCTTCTTGTAGGCCAAGTCCAAACTTGGCTGATTTTCTTCATGAAGTAAGGGTACCATTCAGCAGCACTGTATCATTGCACTGCAAAGCTTGATTCTTCTTCTTGTGCTCCATCTTCAAGTCAAAGCAAGACTGACTTCTGTAATGTGTGTAACTGTAAAGTCGTGCAAAATGATCAGGAGCTGAACTTGAGTTGGAGTTGTGCCACCTGCTGGATGGTCTCAGGTATGGGAGGAATATGCTGTCGAACCTGACACCATCCGTCACACTCGTTGTAGTTGTAGTTTCAATATCACACGCAGCCAACACAACAGTCAGCAAGAGCTTTCTTTGAAACTTTGTGTCTGGTCTCGTTCCCCCGTGTAAAAAATGTATCATCTTCAGCGTCAGCAAACATGAGGACCGTGTGGTTTCACTGTCTGAAGCTGGAGAATAATGTGAACACCAAGCTTCAAATGCCCATCTCATTATCTGAATATTTCATTTGCAGCGGCCATTCTTGTTGGGTTACAACGATGCAGTAAAACGCAGCAGCATACGATACCAAACTGCTGCTGACATCTAGCTCATGCGCAACAGATGAGTTGTCCTTTTGTTCAGATGACAGTTCATTTCCGCTTCCATGGGTGTCCATTCACAATATGGCATAAGCACTGATCACAATCATTTTTCTTCAGATTTCTCTTCATCCCAGTGATGATCCATAGTGAAAGCAAACAAAGCTTCAGCGGCAGTTCTGTTAGAATGCTTTTAACTTGCATCCGTTGTCTTTCTTTTAATCAATCAGTATTTCTTTCGTACCATACAGTACTACGATCATCAATGCAAGTTGTGACACTAGCAGCCTGGTAAGTTGTTCTTTTCTAATTGTATTTGACTAACTATTCATAGCACAACATATTTTTTCCATTTCACAAGAGATTAAAAAAGTCAACAAAAGCAACAACAAAAATCACTTCATTTTCTCTAGTCTGACACTTTTTCCTCTTGCTGAAATTAATAAAAGGCTTAGTGAAGTACTACTTTTTACAGGTTACTTACCTTGTGGAATCAATCAACCTGGCAAACCGTCGGTACTTATTTTCTGGTCTGGAGTTAAGGTCAGTGATGATTTACAAATCTACTATCTAACCCTGGCCCAATTGCCTTACTGACTGATTCAGTGATCACAACATAGACTCTTTTTTCTTCTTCAAATCAGTCAAAAATTCAAACCATCCACCCACTTAGCAGTAAGTTGAATAACACTGGATTATACCATTACTAATTAATATCAGTAGTTCCACTTAATATTTTGACAGCAATGTCCACATAATTCCTCAGTAAAAATACTAAAATTCAACTATTGTCCTGACAAAAGCAGTTCTGCATACAATCAACAGTGCCAAGCATTTACAAATCAGTTCTGCCAAGCTACAGAATTTCTTCATAGCATCACTGTCTTCGGAATGAAGTGTCATACTCACAATCACACCAGTATCACTATCAGTATCACTATGTATGAATAGCAGATTATTAAAAATTAACCCCCCCCCCCCCCCCCCTTCTTCTTAACACTAATAACAGTTCAGTTCAATCTTCTTAACCTATTGGTCTAATTCTTCCGTTAAAACTATTAAAAGTCCCAAAAGAAAGTCTACATATTAATAATATTACTGTTTGTTGCAACTTGAAGCTTCACCTTCAGACATTCCCATAGCCTTGAAATGAGATCAGGGTCTGGAAAACTAGCATGAAAACTCAGTGGAGGCCATCAATTGGTCCGTATCATCCGGGAAAGCATTTATGGATCTTGCTTTTATTTTATCTTCAAGTCCAAGAAAATGCCAATGTTTTCAATTATTCAATTTTTTTATTGCTTTTTTTTTACATTTTATTTTTAAACAAAGCCTATCATTACATAACAGCAACTCACAAAATAAGAAAATGTATGGTGTGAGGCTGTAAACAGACACAAAATGTGTTTCAAATTCATTTAAGATTTTGTATAAAATGTAAACTAGAAGAGATCTAAAAATAAAATACTGATCAAGCTACAACTGACTAGTATGAGTGTGACTGAGAAAACACATTGTGAAGGCTCCCATTAATGCATTGTCTTGTAAACTTGCAACCTTTATAATGCACTGGTCTGATTTGAACTAAGAAGGATGCAGTAAAGTGTAACTTATGTCTCATGGGTCCATTGGAAACTGAATCAGTGAATGGACTAAAAAATTAAAAAAAAAAAAGAAGAAAAAGATTATCTGATTCTTTTATAAATCCAGACCTGCTATTTCTGAATGACAAAGATGGCCTATTATCCCTATGATTATGAAGAAGTTTGGGACTTTTGGTTTGACTCTTCGAGGTCATGACATTTGCAGTATGGGTGTACACAGTGTGACAGTACACACTGAACCTGCAATTTTTGTACCACTTTTTGTCTCAAAACCAACTGCATTACCATGTTAATAACAACTGCATATTTTCCCAAAGCTCAAGAGCAGCAGAGAACCACACACACATATAGATGAACACATACACATTCACATGCATTCACAGCATCTGTCCATTTATTCACACATGTAGGCGACTAGGTCATTGGTTTCAACCCCCACCCCCACACCCTACTCCACCCCCACCCCCCGCTGCCAGTGCCACCCTTCCTTGCCCGGTCTTGGGAAAGAGCAAAGCCCCGTTCATCCTTAGTGCTTATCTGGAATTGTACTGTTTAACTTTCATTTTCTAATTCTCGTATTAATTAATGATTTGATAAATAAATTTTCACGAGTATGACTGTCACAAAATGACAAAGGATACTTTCAAATTGCTCCTGATAGCTCGTTGTCTGTGGTGCACCGCCCTGCCCCTCTCCGTTTGTTTCTGTCTCTGCTGTTTCCTCTTTTACCTCTGGACCAACTACGTCTGCTTCACCCGAAGCAAGAGCCTGGTCTTCCCCGTTGCTTTTGCGTGTGGCTTCGGGGTCTTCAGTCGTCTGCATAGCGGATTCGGTTTCATTTTCATCTTCGTCGTCCGATTCGTCAGCGTCTGATTCAGCAGACCTGAAAACAATGCGTGATCGATTTTCTGCGCCCGATGCATCTTGATCAAAATGTATAAAGATGTTTTGCGTCTCTCGATCTCTATCAAACTCAGAAAAAAGGCTCTCATCTCCAAAAATATCATTCGCCATTGTTACAGGAAGTGGAATATAACATTATGACTGAGCAGCAGAAAATAATCAAAATTATTTGAAATAAAATATGATTCAGAATTTCTGAAGACTCGACCTCACAGTGATCTACATGGAATAAAAGGAAGTCGAAGAATTTATTTTTGTATTTTATTTGGAATGTGTGCGTTTCTATCTTTATACCAGAAAACGTGCTTTTGTAGTCAAACGAAACAGAAGCACCGCCGCCACCACCATCGCTGCCGCTGCTATCATCACCGCCAAAACACCACTGCTATCACCACCATCACTGCTAATATACTTCGGCTGTCAAATGAATAATTGTATTCACGATTAGGTAAAGAGGTATACCTGCTCGCAGATCAGCAGAAACGTGTTCAGATTTTAAGATGGCGGAAAGATGCCTTGAAATCGAAAGTTAAAGCGTCTAAAATGATCCCAGTTAAGTTGTCAGTAAAAGTAATCGCTGACAAACAGCTGCGCTTTTTTATGATAGACGAAGACCATAAGTTCTACAGCACAAGTGATTTACGAAAGGTGAGGGAAAGGAGTAGGATCACGGAAACTGCTTGTCCCAAAATGTAGTGATGGTGTTTCGTCTTTTGGCAAACACAAATCTTTCGTATCACAATTACAAGTCCCAGTAGAGAGAGAGAGAGAGAGAGGAGAGAGAGAGAGAGAGAGAGAGAGAGAGATGACATTTGCTGCTAAAAAGTGTTCCACTACACTACAGTGTTACTGTGTATGACTGAAAGTGAAATCCCACGTTTGAACAGTACCCTAAAAGTAAAGCACGTGCAATATTAAAAGAGGCATTGCGTGAACGGTGAAGCCAAATGTTTAACAACAAGAGTTCCACTGAGAGCAACACACACACACACACACACACACACACACACACACACACACACACACACCTCTCTCTCTCTCTCTCTCTCTCTCTCTCTCTATTATTATTATTAACCTGTTTCTTTTGTGTGATGTGATGTCTGGTCTGAAGCATCAAGAACAGACAGTGACAATGGTTGTTTATAAAATGTATGTCCAGTGTGGATGTCAGCCTCTGTTCCTGGGATGTGATGTGCTGAATGGTTTGTCAGTAAGTGCCAAGAACAGATGCAGAGTCCATGCCAGGTTTGCCAAACAGGGTCTGGCCACAAAGTTGGAATTCTCAGGTAAGCATCTTTTCATTTGCTTATTTAGTGAAATTAAAACAAAATACAGTTTATATTATTATAACAATATTTAATATGTTTTGCAAAAATTAAGTTGCATTTAACCCCTTCACTGCCATGATGCTATTTGAAAACGACCAATGAAAGTGCACAATTTGAACCCATGAACTGTTTGTCTTATTTTTCACACTGTCATGTGAAAGGATTTTCACTGAAATGCATAGCATTGGAAGTAGATGTTATAGGACTGGAAAATATACTGTTTTCAGGTGTATCTGTGCATCTTTCAGCCCAGAAATTTTACAGGCTAGGGCAGTGACAGGGTTAAATTAAAAGTGTAGTTAAGAAGATTAGAAATATGGGGTATAGGGAGCTTGGGCATTGAAGGTCAATAATTGATTCCACTGGTTTAATTTAAAATTACCCACACATGTGTTGTGTTGGGGGGGGGGGAGGTGGGGGGGGGGGGGGGGAAGAAGGAAACAGCCCTTATTTAGTAGACAATTTAAAGATGTGTGATTTCTTGCAGGAGTTTAAAAATTCGAACAAATAGAAACATAAGGTTAAAAGGTAAGTAGTCTTTCAATTCATGAGATGGCCTCTTGTGAAGGTCATTTTTTGAGAGAGGTTAACCCACTTAGCCCCAGACCACCTGTCACCACCTGCTCTTTTTTCTTAATGCACAACCCCAGATTGCCTGGTACGGAGTGGTAGCAGCTCCGTAAGTACTGGTATCCTATCCGATGCAAATAAGAACAGGATTCTTGTGAGACTTGTCTTGTTTCTGCTGTTGAACATTTTTTTTCCAGCAGTGTCCTTTGTTTGAAGTTGGTGGAGTCTGAGAGATGCTGATACTTTTTTTTAAGTTGCAAGATGGATACACAATAGATACATGTACATAACAATAAATGGAAGCCCTGTTGTTGGCAGTGGCATCAGAGCTTCATCTTCAGAGATTCAAACCAGCAATATTTACTAAGTTGGTTACCTGTGGGCACACTGTAAACTGAAGGAGCTTCATCCCTGGAGATTCAAACTGAAAATGTTGTTAAGCTGATTGTCCTGTGGGTGCCCTAACAAAATCTGACATTCAGATGAGGTCATTGCTGATTTTGTATTTTTTGTATGATTTTTCAATTTGAGTAGAAAACAACAACAAACAATGACAACAATTGTTGAAGATATCTCTCTCTCTCTCTCTCTCTCTCTCTCTCTCTCTCTCTCTCTCTCTCTCTCTCTCTCTCTCTCTCTCTCTATATATATATATATATACAGGAACTCTGTATTGCAAACTGGGAAGAATACAAAGTAAGCTGAAACTTTTATTTTGTGTTTGTTATTACTGATTTTAAAAGTTATATTGTAGGAGCATTTGACATAGTTACTTCCCTTCGCTTGAGATTTCACAGAGAAAGGAGGGTGGCGGGTCTGGGGTCAAGAGGATTAAAATGTACAGCTCTGCTGACAGGTGGCTAGGTGAATTTTCTCAGTCCTTTGATTCTTTGCAATGGTGTCTATTAAGGGGTTGTACCCACTGCAGATTTTGGTTTACCAAGTACTGTACTTTATAACACCAAATGAAAATCTGAAACAAGAATGACTGCTAGCATTCTAAAACAAGATCCAAACACATAGAAGTTTCAAAATAACGCTTATTTATTATGACAAAGACACAAAAGTCTGTAAATTTTCAGGGTAATTCCCTTTGTCAAGCTACAAAATGACACTTAACAGTTAAATGGTTAAAAATGATGAAAAAAGAGATGAGAAGAAGAAGATAACACCAAATGAGTTAAACTTACTGTAACTTGATGTTTTAGGCCCAGTCATCCACCATAGTTATATATCAGGGTGAGTTATACTTACAGATTAGATACAAAATAATAATCATAGTTTAAGGATTGGAGGGGTGGTCAGACATAACCTGTTAACCTGTAGCCTGTGTAAGTTTGGTTGAGCAATATTACATATTATATTGCTCTCATGAAAAATAAAGTATCAGAACTTTGAAATATCACACAGGTTCAGGCATACATGCGGCTGACGCATGATGAGTAAATGAAGACATGTATGACGTAGCCCCTTGATCAGTTTGTGAGTAAATCAGTGACGCTAACTCCCTTCTTTCTGACTGAATTGCAGGCTGTCGAATTGAAGGCCTTTCCAAGGGGGACGAAGCCTATTTCTACAATGTGCAGGGTTTGTTCAAAGTGGTCTTTGAATATCATCCTGTTACAGTTCAGCGCCAGTGTCTTCAGCACCTCCTGGTGGGTCTTACTCTTAGGCATTATGTGACCATGTCGTTGGCCCAGTGGTCTAACTGTTTTACATGGTCCGAGGTGGAGTGGTGTGTGTGTGTGTGTGTGTGTGTGTGTGTGTGTGTGTGTGTGTGTGTGTGTGTGTTGTCTGTATGTGTGTGTGTGTGTGTGTGTGTGTGTGCGCGTGCGTGCCCGCGTGTGTGCATGTGTGTGTGTGTGTGTGTGTGTGTGTGTGTGTGTGTGTGTGTGTGTGTGTGTGTGTGTGTGTGTGTGCGTAATAAGATTAAGAGGTGTATGCACATACACGCATGACATACACGTATAAGTACTATAAGACGCACGCACGCACGCACGCCGCGCACTCGCGCGCGCGCGCGCGCACACACACACACGCACACACACACACGCACGCACGCACACACACACACACACACACACACACACACACGCACGCACGCACGCACGCACGCACGCACGCACGCACGCACGCACGCACGCACGCACGCACACACACACACACACATTTGTGCATGTGTGCGTAAATATCTGTGTTCATCTGAGTGTATCACTCACACTAACAAGTGCGCATCATTCAAATTTAATGTCTTAGAACTAGAACAGCAGAAGGATAAATTCAAAACACTGGGTGAATTGTATTATATAATATACCTGTGCTACTATTCCCCAGGATGTCTGGATGACTGCCAGTTCCTCGGCATTGCAGTCTCAGCTGGATGTGGCCTACAAAGTCTCCACCCGTAACCTTGTGCTTGCCGGCAGTTCACCACCCGCCTCCTTGCAGCATGGGGACGACACTGCCCCTTCCCAGGACGAAACAGAGAGTTGTCTCCACCTCATCGCCTCGCCTGAATCAACACTTCCGGTGCTGGAGATGACGTCCGGCGAAGGAGCCGATCCTTCCCACACTGGAACTCAAGCTGGTGACTCGTCTGAGGGATGCCCCTTGCTTGGTTCTGGTTCAGCACTTCGTGGAGAAGAACCTGAGAGGAACCAGACCGTGTCTCGGGACTTGCCCTTTGGGACTCAGACCGTGTCTCGGGGCTCGTCCTGTGGGATTCAGACCGTGTCTCGGGGCTCGTCCTGTGGGACTCAGACTGACAAGTCGTCAGAGGCAGCATTGTCGCAGGAGCCAGTTTTGTTCGACGACTACGTGTGCAGAATGTGCAGAAGCAGGACTAAGGTTGCTGACAGACAAAAGGCTGAACTGGGGTCGATGTGTCACTCCCCAGAGAGTCTGATGCCTGAACAAACACAAGTGTTCAGGTGGGGGGAAGGCTCAGGAGCTGGTCAACGCACTGCAAATCAAACCCCTGAACACACAGAGCCTCTCAACGAGTGGCAGGAAGAAATGACCCCAGCAGGAGAAGACCCAACAGACGGACGTCCAGAAGCTGACTGCACGCATCCTGCGCTTCCCCCATCACAACCTCAGCTGCCTGAGCCAGCGCAAGAGCCGGCGGAAAGAAGAGACAGCTCGCGACACCCCCACACACCCTGGGAGATTCACGTTGAAATCATCCCCACCGAGGGGCCAGGCGGCTTGCCGATGGAGCAGCACGCTGACAAAGTCCGCCCACAGCGTGCACACTGCCCACCGCCCAATCCGGGCCTTGAGGACGGCCTGGAAGGGACGGAGAATGATGCGCTCTGCACTCACGGTTCCCAGGCTGCCGCCCTGGCCAGGGAGACGTCTCTGAGCATGGGTCCAGCTTCCCGAGGGAATGCTTCGCACGAGGGAGGGCCCCATGCTGCGGTCCTGGCCTTGGATACGTCTGTGGGCATGGGTCCAGCTTCCCGAGGGAATGCTTCGCACGAGGGAGGGCCGTTTCCAGCTCATGCCGAAAGGGCTGAAGGCCCGACAGATCTGCAAGAGGCTCGGAGCCTGCTTGTTCAGCTGCCTCAACACGCATACCGGGCTGAAGACGGAGATGGCGTGTGCAGTGTGCACAGTGGAGCCGGCTCCCAGGATGCGTTGCCGGAGGCCATGGACTTTGCCGAAGAGGGGAACGAGGTGACTGGTTCCCACACGCCCCATCTTATTGATCCAAATGGTTCCCACATGCCCCATATTATGGACCCAAATGGTTCCCACACACCCCAGATTATTGAGCCAAATGGTTCCCACACATCCAATGCTCCTGCCCCAAATGGTTTCCACACGTCTCACGATATTGATCCAAATGGTTCCCACACCTCTCGGCTTAGAGATCCAAATAGTTCCTACAAACCCCTGCTTATTGATCCAAAGAGTTCCCATACACCCCATGTTATTGATCCAAGTGGTTCCCACACATCCCAGCTATACGATCCAATTTGTTTTCCTGCATCCCAGCCTACTGATCCAACTGGTTCCCACGACTGCCGTCTTTCCTTTCAGCCGCTGACGCTGATGCAAGAGCGCGGTGCCGCTGATGGCGCTGCCACGGACACTGGCGTCGGAAGTGGACCGATGCAGGCAGAAGAGACGGCAGCAGACTGTGCAGACGGAAGCGCTACGGACGCGGTCGGCTGCGTTCTCAAGTGGATCGAAGAGGCCAACAACGCGGTGAGGGAGCTGCTGCTCTGTTCAGGGCACGCCGCAAAGACTCGCGGCTCCGCAGATCCCCAGACGGACGTCACCACAGACTGTGGCGTAGACGAAGACGACGAAGACGACGGCGGCGGCGGCGGTGGTGTCATCGGCGGTCCTCAGCGGGAGCAGGAGTGCCAGCTGGACTACGTGCTGGTGGTGCTGGACTTCCTGACCCGCAGCGTGGGGCACGCCACGTCCGCCTCCTCCCTGACGGCCCTCACGGAGCTGCTGCTGCTCGCGCTGTGCTCGGCGGAAAACGCCAACGACCTGGCGCCGGCGGCGGCCGAGTGGCTGGCCGCCTCCCCTCTGAAGTTCTCCGCCCTCGCCACCTTCGGGAGGTGGCTGGGGGAGGAGTTCCACCGCTTCGAGGCGACCATTTCCGGGCGGGTGACGGAGTTCAAGGTGAAGCACATCAACAACATCAGCGACCTGCCCCCGGCCGCCAAAGTGGTGGACGAGCTGTTCCCGCCCTGCATGGTGGCGCTGACCAGCGCCTGGATCGGGCTGACGGACATCCAGACGGCGGAGGCCACGCAGATGGACCACAGCTACGACCTGGTCAGAGGCGGGTCGGCGTCGTCGTCGACCTCGCTGCTGCGCCACAACCGCAACCTGTACCCGGTGATCCAGCTGGTGCTGGAGCTGCTGAACAATTCGCTGGTCAGCGGCATGGCCCACGTCGTGTACTGTAAGCTGAGGCATGCCTCGTAGTCGTGGGGACGGGGGGTGGGGTTGGGGGTGCGGGTGGGGTAGGAGGGGTAGGGGTGGAAGGGGGTGGGGGGGGGGGGGGGGTGTTGATGGATCTCTGATGACTTGTTCGTTAGGCTTCTTTGACACCAAGTTGTCGTATTCCACAGAGATGAAGGCCAGAATCAAAACCGCCTGGAAAACCGAGAGAGAGAGAGAGAGAGAGAGAGAGAGAGAGAGAGGAGAGAGAGAGAGACAGAGACAGACAGAGAAGAGAGA
>JABMCL010003901.1:542500-550000 GCA_018857735.1 Alviniconcha marisindica
GAGAGAGAGAGGGAGAGAGAGAGAGAGGGACAGAGAGAGAGATAGTGGGAGGGAGGGAGAGAGAGAGAGAGAGAGAGAGAGAGAGGAGAGAGAGAGAGAGAGAGAGAGAGAGAGAGAGAGAGAAAAGGACAATAGGGACGCAGACTTCATTGGCTGGGTGCTCCCGGCCAATCGGCAGCAATCAGCGTTGGATTCTGGACAGATGTACACGCAGCTCCACCGATATTGCTGCATGCCAGCCACAATCCGGGAAAGGCGAGACTGGGGAGTGGGAGCAAAGTGTGTGTGTGTGTGCGTGTGTGTGTGTGTGTGGTGTGTGTGTGTGTGTGTGTGTGGTCTGTGTGTGTGTGTGTGTGTGTGTGACCCCTGAAGGAGGGCCTGGGATGAGGATATGGAAGTAAGGGGGGGGGGGGGGGGTATCGGGAAGAAATTCGGCTCACCTAGGCGGAAGGAAAAGACCACTCGTGGTTTGACTGTGGATGTAAGTGTGTGAACCTGCAGATTTTCTGGCCTCGCGAAAACAACAAACTGTTGTGGTGTTTGACTGCATTGCCAACTCGTGCGCACGGATCCCGGTGATGAATGACTTGAGCTGCCTGTGACTGACGACTAAAACAGGTAAGCCTTTCTTCTCTCCAATCTGACAGAGAACGAGGCCCAGACCGCTCATGCAGAATCAACACACAAGGGTGTTAATTAGCGCTCGAAATACGTCTCACAAGCACAACAATAAAGACCTGAGTCACCTACGGTAACTCTCACTCGGCATGCGTGTAAATACAAGGTATATTATTTATTTGCGTCATTTAGGAGATGTCGTGTAATAGAAGCTGGTGAATGATATAGAATAGAAATAGAAAGAAGAAAGAGAAAGAAGACAAAGAGGAAGAGAAAAATGACAAATAGTAGGTACATGAATAAAAAATCTCTGGATATTTCTCTTCTTCTCTCGACTGGAAATTCGAAAAGATTTGGATAATCTACCGTATAATTCAAGTGAGTAAATCTGTCAAGGAAGAGGGAAGGAACGAGAAGTAAGGAAAAGCAAAGCAAACAGAAAGGTGGACGAACAACAACAACAACAACAAAGCAAAGAAAAAAGGCAAATAGGAAAAGCAAAGCGACAAATTGGAAGTACATGAATAAATACAAAAAGAAAAAATTAGTTTGCAACCACCACAAACATATAGATATGGATGGATCAATCAAATAAGACGTTTGTTAAAAATAAAATAAAATCGTATTGCTCCTGCAACTTGCTGACACATGTTGTTAGCATGATAATTGTAAGATCAGTCTAATATCACTCATGTGAAAAGACTTTAAATAACAAAGGAAGAAGAAGGAAGGCTGAATCAGCGACAGAAAAGGCCTACATCGACTTTATTACACATCTGAGTGACGCAAAGCAGCGGTATCTGCGCGTGGAGACCGAAAAACACGGACTGCAAAAACAACATCAGTTGTAACAAGGAGCGTTTGTGTGTGTGTGGAAAGGAAACCTTTCGCTTTACCGCTCGCCTGCCTCACGTCTGATCCGGAATTGCAAACAAACCCCACTTCAATGATGTCAGCACACAAGACGCCAACGGACGGAGTATTCACGCCTGCTCTTGTAAAACCCGATCTGATGACTTGGCAGAGGGTAAGTAAGTAAACATGCTGCTTAACGTCCACAGAAACCACGAGCCTTATTAGGGACGGGGAGAAGGGGGGGGGGGGGGGGGGGGGGAGGAGGTATGGAGATGGGGGAAGAGGGAGATTATATACCTATCGCTACGCGGCTATCACCCCCAGAATGACTTCTGCATTAAGGTGGGCACCGATGAGAGCCATTTTAATGTTTCATAATTGTGAGGGACAAAGTCACAAGACAGTGTCCACAGACCTCAACTTTTGAAGAGAAAGGAGAGCCGAAGCAGATTCGAACCGAGGTCCTTCTGCTTACTAGCCTAACGCCTTACCGCTAGGCCAAACCGGCTCACTTGGCAGAGGGTAAGTAAGTAAACATGGTGCTTAACGTCCACAGAAACCAGGCAGAGGGTGAAAACATCCGCTTTTTATGCACGCTCGGGTCCAGGGTGTGCCGAAGGGACTGCACTGCAATGGATTCATTACGTCCCCTTTCAGATCCGCTGATCAAGACGCTTTACTGCGGATGATGCGAAGGATAAGCTAACTGCCAGAACGGACTCTGGAAATCAAGCGGCCACTGCTAGTTTAGAAATCGGCAGGCGCGTGAGCGGTGTGGTGCACGAGTGTGAGCGCTGTCTTGTAGAAAATGCAATGTTTGGAGCTGCATTTCCGTTCTGCGTCAGTATTCTCTCTGTCTGTCTGTCTGTCTGTCTGTCTGTCTCTCCCTCTGTGTGTGATGTTTCTGCACATTTGTAGGAACTGTGAAAGTGCATTAATCAATTGCTTAATCGTGCTTATAATTTTTGTTTGTTGTATTTATTTGTTGGTATTATAGCTAGGACTGGCTGTTAAATATGTCCAAATGGACCTAACGCTACTATACTTGAGTATTAAAGTTTTCGAGTTGGAGTTCTCTCTCTCTCTCTCTCTCTCTCTCTCTCTCTCTCTCTCTCTCTCTCTCTCTCTCTCTCTCTCTCTGTGTCTGTCTCTCGTGTCTTACAGAGTGGGGATTAAACAGCAAATGGTTTAGGTTAGTGCGTCTGAGGGAATCTGAGACGGTAAAAAAAGAAAGAAAGAAAGAAAGACAAGGCGTGAGAGTGTTTACGTTTTCATTCCCTTTTCACTTTGATAATCTTTTTAGCAGTCTTTTTCAGTGCGTACATGCAGCTCTCACAGAGAGAGAGAGAGAGAGAGAGGAGAGAGAGAGAGAGAGAGAGAGAGAGAGAGAGAGAGAGAGAGACAGAGAGAGAGACAGACAGAGAGACAGACAGAGACAGAGAGACAGACAGACAGACAGAGTCAGAGAGAGAGAGAGAGAGAGAGAGAGTCAGAGAGAGAGAGAGAGAGAGAGAGCGAGAGAGAGAGAGAGAGAGACAGACAGACAGACAGACAGACAGACAGACAGACAGACAGACAGACAGACAGACAGAGTCACAGAGAGAGAGCGACAGACAGACAGACAGAGACAGA
Source organism: Alviniconcha marisindica (assembly GCA_018857735.1). Classification (NCBI taxonomy): domain Eukaryota; kingdom Metazoa; phylum Mollusca; class Gastropoda; family Provannidae; genus Alviniconcha; species Alviniconcha marisindica. The sequence goes on from JABMCL010003901.1 coordinate 545,606, forward strand.
GAGAGACAGAGTCAGAGAGAGAGAGAGAGAGAGAGAGAGAGAGAGACTTTCGTGCTTTTAAGGTAGTCTGGTCACATTTGAGCGTTGGGGTACAGCGGACGCAGGAATTAGGCTTTCCGTCTGCTGACAATCCAGAGCTATGAAGGGATCTCCTCGTTGTACCGAAGTGGGTCAGAATATAATTATAAGCTTTCTTTGCATGATTCATCTACAACCTGGAATTCTGCCAGTCTTATATCTCACTTCTCAATTCATTCCGCATTATCTCTCACCGCCTCCCCACGACCCCACCCCGGCGCCTCCCCGTTCCCATTAATCACTGGGTGCTGCATGTTCTCAACAGTGAAACATGCAAACCTCTGAGAGACGGGGTGGAGCTTTTCCGACCCGTTAGGTACCATCTTGAACTGAACTTAACAGTGAAACAGACTTCTCTCTGCCTGTGAGTTCGACAGGCTATTTCGGAAAATCGGGGCTGTTGTGTGTGTGTGTGTGTGTGTGTGTGTGTGTGTGTGTGTGTGTGTGTGTGTGTGTGTGTCGCTCTCAGAGAAAGATTTGCATGCATCAAGCGACTTTGTATCGTGACCATGAAAATGCGAAGAAAAAAGTATTTAGATTTTTGTTGTTGTTGTATTTTTGTTTTGTTATTTGTTTATTTTTCTGTAATAGGAACAGAAGTGTCTCACCTTCATCGAAGGAGCAGCGGTCTGAGTCACAGCCCGCGCGCTAGCAGCAGAAGCTGTCAGACCAAGACAGAATGAACAGATGACTAAGAGATGTTCTCTAGTCAACACAGCCCTCTAAATCTGACAGTTCAGCAAAACTGAAACGCTAATTAACTCCCTTGTGTGTTGGTTTTACAGTTCAGCAAAACTGAAACGCTAATTAACTCCCTTGTGTGTTGGTTTTACAGTTCAGCAAAACTGAAACGCTAATTAACTCCCTTGTGTGTTGGTTTTACAGTTCAGCACTGGGACGCTTGCGTTGGCGTTATCACAATGTCACCGATCAGAGAAGCTCAACACATGTCGCGTGCACAGCGCGTGAAAAGGACGATCATCTGGGCTTTTAAACGAACGCTTACTTTTCTTCTCTCGCACGTGGGTCTGACGTCAGTGGTGGTCGGCTACGTCATGTTCGGCGGTATTCTGTTCATGGCCATAGAAAAGCCGTACGAGCTGAAGCAAAGACGTGTGGCGCAGAAACACAGAAACCATGCTGTGGAGGCGATGGTGGAGCTCATCATGGCGACGTACACTACTGCTCAGAACACTTCCGGTCCCACTTCCGGTCCCAATTCACAAACTGGATTCACTTCTGTGTCATCCAGTGTCATCGACAGCGTAAATAATACAACAGCATCTTTGCAAGAAGCTCGCGGTGGCGTCAATGGATCTGAGTTTTGGGAATTAGAAAACGAGGGCGGGTCTGTGTCGGGTGTGCGATCTCCAAAGAACGATACAGGTACACGTCTGGAAGACTTAGCGACGAGAAAAAATCACTCGGACTCGGATTTCATTCGCAGGAAAGTTTCACGTCTTCCTTTTAAAGATAACATTCCTCCAGGTCTTGCTGACTTTCTCAGCAAGGAGTTTGGCGTGGTGGGCGATGCCAGCAAAGATGAAGACGCCGACGACGGACGGGTGGGGAATGACACATCGGTTGGCGAACTCCGGACAGTCAGTCGCTTAGGAAGATCCCACTTAGGGAGCTCCAGCTTATGGAGATCCAACTCGGACAGACACACAGAGAGTGAGGGGGTAGCGGGAAGTCCCCAAGCGATTCCTAGTAACCGCAGCTCCCAGGACCCAGTTGTCCCCGCTCCAACCACCCGAAACCTTGGTCGCACATCATCGACGTCAGCTGTCCAAACCTCGGCACTGTCGCCGAAGAGCCACCAGACGCAGCGCCGTGGTAACACAAACCGGGAGGCGAAAGAGGCGAAAGAGTCAACGAAGCAGAGAAAAAAAGAACGCAAACAGCAAAAGAAGGAGGAACGACAGCGCCAAAAGCAAGACAAGCAGCAGCAACGACTGCACAAACACGCGGAGAGACAGCGCGGGAAGCTGAAACAGAAACACAGGCAGGAGGGGAAGGAGGAGGAGGAGACCAGCGGAGAGGCGGGTCAGTTCAAGCGAGAATTGTTGGAGGTGGTCAAGCGGCTGGAGTCCAAGACGTGGCGGTTGGTGGCGGTTCGAAGCTGGGACGGTATGGTGAAACAGACGGACGAGGTCCAGTGGTCTTTCGCTGGGGCCATGCTCTACTCCGTCACCGTTGTCACCACCATAGGTGAGTGAGTGAGTGAGTGAGTGAGTGAATGAGTGGGTGAATGAGTGAATGAGTGGGTGAGTGAGTGAATGAGTGAGTGAATGTGAGTGAGTGAGTGTGTGTGTGTGTGTGTGTGTGTGTGTGTGTGTGTGTGTGTGTGTGTGTGTGTGTGTGTGTGAGTGAGTGGTGAATGAGTGTGTGTGTGTGTGAGTGAGTGAGTGAATGAGTGTGTGTGTGTGTGTGTATGAGTGAGTGTGTGAGTGAGGTGTGTGTGTGTGTGTGTGTTGTGTGTGTGTGTGTGTGTGTGTGGTGTGTGAGTGTGTGTGTGTGTGTGTGTGTGTGTGTGTGTGTGTGTGTGTGTGTGTGTGTGCGTGCGTGAATGCATGTGTGTGTTGTGTATCCCCCTCCCCTCTCCTCTCCCTGTTACTGTTGCTTCATTTTAGCTCTATTTGTAGGTTGCGAAATTTGGGCAATAATTCTGTAATTCTTCGTATTTTACTTTGCCACATTTGCTTGTGTTTTACTTTGCTGTAGTGAGTGTTGCTGTGTTTTTCATCAGGAGCAATTTCATTTTACATATCTGTTCCTGATGAAAAACATACAACATTCACTACAGCTATGTCTAAGATCACTTTCAGCTTCATTCAGCTTTATCTGTTTTGCTTATGCTTCCTTTAGGAGTAGCCACATTCATCATTTTCATTATTCTGCTACTGTGTTGTGCGTCTTCTTAAAAGCACACACACACACATACACACACACACACACACACACACACACACACACACACACACACACACACACACACACACACACACACACACACATCAATTAAACAGTGTCCATAAACCACTGGTAGTCTGGCCTTTACACTGGCTCACGTATCTCACGACTGGGGAGCCATGTTTCCGACGTGTTATCTTTGGCCGAAGGGAGGTAACTCTTTTTCATCACGAGGAGTGGCGGGCCTTCGCGTAGTGAGGCAACAGATGTCGTGAAACATCTGTCAGAGATGCTCGACGTCGCACAGGGGAAAGAATCAATATTCTAAGTTACCCATCGTATTTTATCTACGCGTATCCTATTAATAATTCGAGGAACAACAGCCTACCCCAAAACAGAAGGCAGACAATAGCACTTACAGGTACCAGCTAAGTAAGTAAACATGGTGCTTTACGTCCACAGAAGCCATAAGGCTTATTAAGGACGGGGAGGAGGGAGGGTGAGGGGGTATGGAGGTGTAGGTAGGTAGGTAGGTAGGTAGTGTTGCATGATGTCCTCAGGTGTCAGTTGACATATTAGGGACAAGCTGAGACCAATGCCGAAGCATGGTTCAATATAGCTTTACGTCCACGGAAACCAGAAGGCTCGTTAGGACGGACAGCCCAGACGGCCACCTCGACTCTCACACAGCTCCTGAACTATGTGATATGGAAGCTGGGGGGAGAGGTAGATTATATACCTATAGCCACTCTGTCAGTCACCACCAGAATGACTCCTGTATTAAAGATGGGCTGCGATGAAAGCCATTTTAATGTTTCATTAATTGTGAGGGACAAAGTCACGAGACAGAATAAGTACGTAAACGTGGTGCTTATCGTCCACTGAAATCATAAGACTTATTAGGGACGGGAGAGACAGTGTACACAAACCACAACCTTTATGAGGAGAAGGGAGAGCCGAAGCGGAATTGATCCGAGGCCCTTCTACTTACCAGCCTAACGCCTTACCGCTGGGCCAAACCGGCTTACTAGGAGGACCTAATTAAGATTTCTTGCATTTATCCAGATAGAATCAACACGGCACAAGGGAGTTAATTAGCGCTCGAAATATGCAACACTAATACAACAACAAAGACCTGAGTGGCCTACGGTAATTCTCACCGGGCATTAACTCCCTTGTGTGTTGATTCTGCACGAGCGCTCTGGCCCTCGTTCTGTTTCAGATTTTTATCCAGATATCCCCGCCCACTTAGACAGTCAGAGTAAACAATAGCCTACAGGGTGTGTTCGAATTCACGCTTTGAACTGCACAGACCAAAGTCTCTTGATCATTGTCTTGGAAAACAGCACGGGCACGGGGTCTGTTTACATTATGCATTCTTGTCTAAAGAGGGGTGTTGTGTGA
>JABMCL010003901.1:552500-562500 GCA_018857735.1 Alviniconcha marisindica
AATGAAGCCTACTAATTACATAAACACCCTACAACACTACATTCATCATCTTTCTCATCACTCCCAACACACACACACACACACGCACGCACGCACGCACGCACGCGCACGCACGCACGCACGCACGCACGCACGCACATACGCATACACACAAATACACACACGCACACACACACACACACACACACACACACACACACACACACACACACACACACACACACACACACACAGCTGCATGCACACAGACGAGGCATTCAGAGTCTAGGGGAGAAAAGATGGGTCTTGATGCCAGATTTAAATGATGCTGTGGAAGAAGAGTGACGGAGATAGTAGGGCAGATTGTTCCAGAGTAATTGTGTAGGGACTGTGACAGCACTGCGCTGTGGCGCCTGGCTTTCTAGGAGCCGGTTTAACAGAGCAGAAAGGAAGCATGGTGCTTAACGTCCTCAGAAACCATACGGCTTCTTAGGGACGGGGAAAGGTGGGGGGAGGGAAAGAGATTAATAGCTCGTCCGCACGTTCCGACCCGCGAAGACAGATAAGGCCGACAGCCACCGCCAGAACAACCACGTTAAGGAGATGGGGACCCCGCCAGTGCCAGGCAACTTGTGTACTTCGCTAATTGCTGTTTTAACAGCTGTGCATAGCAAAGTCACAAAAACAATGCCCGAGAAGCAACTGTTGAGAAACAACTTTGCAGCAACAAAAGCCATCCTGCTATGCGAGCCAAGCTCCACCTCCCTGCTTGACATATCCTGGGTTCTCTCGAGAGCCCAGCTCCACCTCCCTGCTTGACATATCCTGGGTTCTCTCGAGAGCCCAGCTCCATCTCCCTGCTCTGCTCTTGACATATCCTGGGTTCTCTTGAGAGCCCGGCTCCATCTCCCTGCTTGACATATCCTGGGTTCTCTCGAGAGCCCAGCTCCATCTCCCTGCTTGACATATCCTGGGTTCTCTCGAGAGCCCAGCTCCATCTCCCTGCTTGACATATCCTGGGTTCTCTCGAGAGCCCAGCTCCATCTCCCTGCTTGACATATCCTGGGTTCTCTCGAGAGCCCGGCTCCACCTCCCTGCTTGACATATCCTGGGTTCTCTCGAGAGCCCGGCTCCACCTCCCTGCTCTTGCCATATCCTGGGTTCTCTTGAGAGTCCAGCTCCACCACTGACACACGCATTACGTTCATGTACATGTTTCACTGTACATGTACTTCATAAGAGCTATATTGTCGTCCCTTTATTTCACGGTGTATTGGTGTGGACACTGTAAAGCTTTTTGAGTCATTTTCGTTGTTGCGTGTTTCACTGTACATGTATACTTCGTAAGCCATGGTATTTACACCGTCCTAACCGATGGTTATAACCTCTAACAGCACAAAGCGGTAATTTTTGCGGCCAGTGAAGCCATTACAGTGCATGGCTACCGACATCATAAGTAAACATGGTGCTTGACGCCCAGAGAAACCGTAAGGCTTATTAGGGACGGGGAGAAGGAGTGTGGCGGGGGGGGGGGGGGGGGGGGGGGGGGAGGACGGCGGGGGAGAGGGAGAGTATATACCTATCGCTACACTGTCACCACCAGAATAACTCCTGCATTAAGATGGGCAGCGATGAGAGCCATTTTAACGTTTCATAATTGTGAGGGACAAAGTCACAAGGCAGTGTCCATAGACAGTGGTCATAGACCACAGCTTTTGAAGAGAAAGGAGAGCCGAAGCAGATTCGAACCGAAGTCCCTCTGCTTACCAGCCTAACGCCTTACCGCTAGGCCAAACCGGCTACCGACATCCTAATCACGGTCCCGTATTTTTACCCCCCCCCCCCCCCTTCCCCGCCCGCCCCCCGTCCAACCTCCCCCCACGCGTAAACTGCTTTGCGGCAGCTGGGTACAAACTCGACCTGTTTGATTTGGGATTCATGATGGCCGCCAAAAGACCGGTTTGGTACACGTGCACAAACCGACTCGAGCACTGCGCGAAATTTAATACACTTCGTGACTGAATAAAATCCATTGGACGTGTACGATGATCTAGGCTTTTTTCAGCGTTTTAGGTTTCCACGCCGGCCGCGAGCACCTTGAGGTAATCGATGAATTTAATGATGATTTGCAGTACCTCGCATCGACAAATGGGACCGTGCCTGTTCTTCTTGGTGGCTGGAGCTGTACTTGCATGTGTTTTATTGTACATGTACGTCGTAAGAGCCAGATTTTTGTACCGTCATTTCAAGGTGTACTGGTGTGGAAAATGTAAAGCGTTTTGAATAATTTTTGTTGTTTTCTCTTTGTTTTTAATTTCTTTTTCTTCTTCTTTTTTTCTTCTGAAAATTACGATGCTTCAAATTATTATTATTAGTTCTAGCATAGTTTATAACGCATTCATTAAACCGGCTCCACAGAGGAAACATGTATCTTAAAGTTTACTCAACGAAGAATCAGTTAACTAGAAAAAAAGCAAATGCACATGAAGGATTACAAAGGAATATAAGACAAAACGAAACACAAACCCGCACGCTTCCAAAAACAGTATTTTTCAGGCTTTCGCATTGGGTGATTTGGTGAGGTAATATTAGCAACAACGCAACATCGACAACAACCTCTCACCAGCAGTCATTCAGTTTTTCATTGACAACAAGAAATCACTGCTCTGACATCCCAACCAGCCAGAATGAAATCGATGATAAACTAACTGATCTCTGACAACCCGTATATCCCTGCTTCAGATTAGAATACCCGTTACTGTAATACAAAAACAAAAACAAACATAAAACTGAAGATACACACATACCCCCATGCCCCCCTCCCCGCCCTCCAAAACAAGGTGGGGTGTGGGGGGGGGGAGACAAACAAAGAAACCACACAGTAGAACACTTGGCAATACAAAAACGAAATGTTGACACAGACAAATTAGAACGAAAAAGAACAACAAAAAATAAACAAAAACAACAAACAACAACAACACAAACAAAACAACAACAACAAACAACCCCCCCAAAAAACAACAAAAACAACAAAAAACAACAACAACAAAACCCACACCTACGACAAACAAACTAAAACCCAGAAGACGAAGGGGAAAAAACAAACAAAATAAACAAAAAAACAATAACAACAACAAAAACCTATACAGTTGAATACCCGTTGCTGTAATGCACACTTGAAAACCTCCCCGCCCCCATCCCCCCACCTCGTTCCTCCTTCACTGTAAATGTTTAATCTCCAGCACGACGTAAGCGATGAGAGCGACGATGATCATGGCGATGGCGACGTGGATGCGGGTGAGCGGGCAGAGGAAGGTGGCCATGAGAAAGGTGGCAGCCATGGAGAGGCTGCTCCACATGCCCTTCACCGCGAACGCAGAGTCCGCGGTAACGGGGAACATGGTGGCAATCAGGGCTGTGGGACACACAGGCAACACGAGTGAACATGGTGGTGATCAGCGCTATGGGACACACAGGCAACACGAGTGAACATGGTGGTGGTCAGGGCTGTGGGACACACAGGCAACACGAGTGAACATGGTGGTGATCAGGGCTGTGGGACACACAGGCAACACGAGTGAACATGGTGATGATCAGGGCTGTGGGACACACAGGCAACACGAGTGAACATGGTGGTGATCAGGGCTGTGGGACACACAGGCAACACGAGTGAACATGGTGATGATCAGCGCTGTGGGACACACAGGCAACACGAGTGAACATGGTGGTGGTCAGGGCTGTGGGACACACAGGCAACACGAGTGAACATGGTGGTGGTCAGGGCTGTGGGACACACAGGCAACACGAGTGAACATGGTGGTGATCAGGGCTGTGGGACACACAGGCAACACGAGTGAACATGGTGGTGGTCAGGGCTGTGGGACACACAGGCAACACGAGTGAACATGGTGGTGGTCAGGGCTGTGGGACACACAGGCAACACGAGTGAACATGGTGGTGATCAGGGCTGTGGGACACACAGGCAACACGAGTGAACATGGTGGTGGTCAGGGCTGTGGGACACACAGGCAACACGAGTGAACATGGTGGTGGTCAGGGCTGTGGGACACACAGGCAACACGAGTGAACATGGTGGTGATCAGGGCTGTGGGACACACAGGCAACACGAGTGAACATAGCGATCAGCAGGGACACAGGCAACACACGTGAACGTTGTGGCGATCAGGGCTGTCGAACACACAGGCAACACAAGTGAACGTGTAATGGCGATCAGGGCTGTCCGACACACAGGCAACAGGAGCGAACACTGTAGCGATAAGAGCTGTAGAACACACATCTAGGTATTGCAGAAAGGACGAGAAAAGGCCATCGTCAATCAGACGAACATTGGAACAAGCGGCAAAGAACGAGGAAAACGCACTCACCAAATGACGACCCGTCAAGATACAAGGCAAACACTACACTCCGAAGTTTCGACAAACGTGTCTTCGTCAAGGAAACAAATAATATTATTTTTTTAAGTATAATTTGAACATTGGAGCTGTTTCAAAGGCGACGTTGGGGGAATTTCTGCGAGGAGTATGGAGCGCATACCCACAGGACAGAAATTTTCCCCAACGTATTATGTGCTTTTCCGAGCTGAACTGAAATATACATAATTACTGCACGTGCAATACGGAGGCGCGACCCACGTACCGTTGACCTGCACGGCCCAGACCCCCTCCACCAGCCCCATGAGGACGGCGAGGAAGAGGAAGACGTGCAGCTGGTCTTCCTTGGGCTCCCATCGCGTCAGCACCAGGAAGATGACGGCGTCAAAGGCCAGGGCGCACACGCACAGCACCCGTCTACCCGTGTAGCGAGCCAGCCACCCGAGTAAGGCGGCGCTGAGCATGGTGGCCAGGCCCCAGCTGGCCATCACGTACCCGACCATGCGGATACCCAGGGTACAACTGATGTAGGCCTGCAGGAAGGAACACAAGCAGAGAATGCGGGTGTCGGTGGTCTTGACTACTGTTAGCAAATACTGTATCACCCTCCCCCCCCCCCCCCCCCTTCTCTCGCTTCCTACCTACTGCCACTTGTTCTTAAATTATTTCTGCTGATTGATGAGGTGTGTGTGTACCTGTGTGTGTGTGTGTGTGTGTGTGTGTGCGTGCGTGCGTGCGTGCGTGCGTGCGTGCGTGCGTTTGCATGCGTACGTGTGTGTGTGTGTGTGTGTGTGTGTGTGTGTGTGTGTGTGTGTGTGTACACTTGCGCGCGCGGGATTATATTGTTTACATGATGTAGTCGGGAATATAGTGTTCACCTATGATGATGAAGTCGGGATTATAGTGTTTACATGACGTACTCTGGATTATAGTGTTCACCTATGAGAGTGTAGCCGGGATTATAGTGTTTACCTACGGTGATGTAGTCGGGATTATAGTGTTTAGATATGGTGATGTAGTCGGGATTATGTTTACCTATGATGATATAGTTTGGATTATAGTGTTTACCTATGATGGTGTAGCCAGGATTATAGTGTTTACCTATGATGGTGTAGTCGGGATTATAGTGTTTACCTATGATGGTGTAGTCGAAATTATAGTGTTTACCTATGATGACATAGTATGGATTATAGTGTTTACCTGTGATAGTGTAGTCGGGATTAAAGTGTTTATCTCTGATGGTGTAGTCGGGATTAAAGTGTTTACCTATGATGGTGTAGCTGGCATTATAGTATTTACCTTTGAAGATGTAGTCGGGATTATAGTGTTTACTATGATGATGTAGTCTGGATTATGGTGTTTACCTATGGCGATGTAGTCTGGATTTTAATGTGTACCTACGGTCATGTAGTCAGAGTATAGGTTTACCTATGGTCATGTAGTCGGGACTATAGTGTTTACCTATGGTGATGTAATCGAGATTATCTAGTTGTATGGGAAGAGAAGGGCCTCTCACTGACCTGGGTGAAGGTGCCCACTTCTATGGCCAGGTTCATCATCCGACTGATCAGGAACGGCACGAGAAGCCACAGCCGTGGGTGGGTCATCGACTCCAGGTGTGACGTCAACTTCCGCCACACGTCACGTCCTGTCCAGTCGGGCTGCTGAAGGTCCGGCAGGTACAGAGCCGTGACGGCCAGCCCGCATAGCTCGCAGACCAGAAAGACCGTCAGCAGCATGTGGACCACTTCCAGATCCGGCGTGGCGATCTGCTTCTTCTGACGACCCGAAGAAGAGCAGAAGTGAATCCCGCACTGCTTGACCTCGTCGGCGTCCAAAGCTGCCAGCGACTCCGCGGCGCTGCTGTCGTTGTAGGAAGACTGGAAGAGGATGGTGGAGGAGATGAGGTTGCCGCTGAACTGGCTGCCCATGAAGATGGAGAAGAAGGCCCCGTTGAGGCGACTGAAGGAGGCGTGGAAGGTCGTTTGCCTCCTGTGGTCCGACACCTCCTGACGCGCCAGGGACGTCATGTAGATCTCCAGCGAGGTCCAGAGCGGGCAGCTGAGCACCCCCATCACCAGGGAGCCAGGGATCAGGGTCAGCCAGTGGGGGAAGTAGTTGCAGAGAACGAAGATGCAGTGACCCACCCAGGCGGCCATGATGGCGGCCTTGACCCCCGTGTAGTAGATGATGGCGGGCGTGACGAAGCTGCTGCAGAAGACGGCGCCGTAGGCACAGGCCAGGGTCGCCACGCCCAGTCCGCCCCGCTCGTGCAGGCTGCTCTGCAGGTTCTGGATCGCCTGCAATGAACACACCACCTTCTGCTGACCAGCTGTTATGAACACATCACCCTGCTGCTGACCACCTGCAATGAACACACCACCCTGTTGCTGAACCACATGCAATGAACACACCACCCTGTTGCTGAACCACATGCAATGAACATACGACCCTGCTGCTGACCACCTGCAATGAACACACCCCCTGTTGCTGAACCACATGTAATGAACATACGACCCTGCTGCTGACTAGCTGCAATGGACACACCCCCTGCTGCTGACCAGCTGCAATGAACACACGACCCTGCTGCTGACCAGCTGCAATGAACACATGACCCTGCTGCTGACCAGCTGCAATGAACACACGACCCTGCTGCTGACCAGCTGCAATGAACATACGACCCTGCTGCTGACCAGCTGCAATGAACACATGACCCTGCTGCTGACCAGCTGCATTGAACACACGAACCTGCTGATGACCAGCTGCAGTGAACATACGACCCTGCTGCTGACCAGCTGCAATGAACATACGACCCTGCTGATGACCAGCTGCAATGAACACACGAACCTGCTGATGACCAGCTGCAATGAACATACGACCCTGCTGCTGACCAGCTGCAATGAACATACGACCCTGATGATAACCAGCTGCAATGAACACGCGACCCTGCTGCTGACCAGCTGCAATGAACACACGACCCTGATGCTGACCAGCTGCAATGAACACACGAACCTGATGCTGACCAGCTGCATGCTACAGCGTACTCTGATCGTGGCTGGCAATTGGATTTCAGTGTCCTGTCAGCCAGAGGATTTTTTGTCAGACCGACTTTGATCGCAATGTCCTCAACAACAACAACAACAAGAACAACAAAATCACACGGACTGCAGACGAACAACGGAAACACAAGGATAGAAGCAACGGTAGGCGAACAAAGGAAAGCTGGAAGAAACTGCAGATGACCAAAGGAAACACAAGCCTAGAAGTAACCGTAGACGAACAAAGGAAAAACAAACCTGGAAGCAACCGCACATGAACAAAGGAAGAACGAACCTAGCAGCAACTGCAGATGAATAAAGGAAGTACGAACCTGCAAGTAACTGCAAATGAACAAGGGAAACAACCTTTGAAGTAACTGTAGACGAGCAAAGGAAAACCGAACCTGGAAGTAACTGCAGACGAACAAAGGAAAACCAAACCTGGAAGTAACTGCAGACGAACAAAGGAAAACCAAACCTGGCAGTAACTGCAGACGAACCAAGGAAACACAAGCAGAAGTCACTGCAGACAAACAAAAGAAGCAAACCTGGAAGGAGGTGCAGACAAAGGAAAACAAACCCGGAAGAGCGCGTAGATAAAAGGAAGCAAACCTGGAAGGAGGTATAGACAAACAAAGGATGCAAACCTGGAAGGAAGTATAGACAAACAAAGGGAACAAACCTGGAAGGAGGTGTAGACAGAGGAAACAAACCTTGAAAGAGGTATAGACAAACAAAGGAAGCAAACCTGGAAGGAGGTATAGACAAACAAAGGGAACAAACCTGGAAGGAGGTGTAGACGAAGAAGAAGGAGACCCCCAGCACCATCGCCTCCTTCATGGGCCGGGTGGAGGTGGAGCGGTACTCCAGTGGCGGTGTAGACGTGGACGTGGCTGAAAGGTTGATGACTGTGGAAGGGAACTGATTCAGCTCCTTTCTCTGGATCCTCGGGGACCGGTTCTTGACCTGGCTGTCGGCAACATTCATCGTGAGTGTCGCTCGACTGCTGTTGAAGAGGACTTCAACCTTGTTGCTGGATGGCTGTTAGAGGTTGAAACGAAACCAGGGTGAGCACACCGTGCTTTACAAGATTAACATAATTATATAAAACCTCAAAAATAATGAATAATAATATTGTATTTCTGCCCCCCCCCTCCCTCCCCCTCCCACCGAAGCACGCAAACACACACACACGCGAGCGCGCACAAAAGGAATGTAACGGGAAGTGAAAAATGGGGGCGGGGGGGGGGGGGGGGGGGGGGGGGGAGGCGAAAGGAAGAAGACTCAGTTTGAAATCACTAGCTGTGGTGCTGTTTGTCTAGATGAGTGTATTTTGTTTAGTTTTTGCGAGTGCAAACAAATGTATCCATTCTTCTAGGTTTATGTTTTGCTTTGTTCATCTGTCCTTTCTCTCCTGGTTTGACTTTCCTTTGTCTACATTTGCTGCAGAGGTTTCGTGGGAGTAGTTTATCGAGGTTTACAACGCCACCGCCAAGTTGTTGTGAAATGTGGCTGAACTTTTGAGCTTGAGTATACAATGATGTCAGTGCTATGGATTGTTTTGTTTCTGATGGTGAAGTATACATACTGCTGGCGGCCAGACCTACAGTACAATGATGTGAACAGCAGGTGCAGTCGTTGGAGGCATGGCGCGTCTTTTGAAGTTTACACGTCGAACGTTTAAGTGTTGATCCTGATGTTTCTGCACGCGTCCACCCAATGGACGACTGTTTGTTAAAGCAGGGCTTTGCTGACATCCATTTTTCCTTCCCCTCCATGATTCCCTTATCACTCACCGCCCACCCCCCATTATCTCTGTCTGTCTGTCTCTGTGTGTGTTGTTATCGTTGTTGGGTGTAAATGGTGTGTGTGTGTGTGTGTGTGTGTGTGTGTGTGTGTGTGTGTGTGTGTGTGTGTGTGTGTGTGTGTGTGTGTGTGGTGTGTGTGTGTGGTGTGTGTGGTGGTGTGTGAGTGTGTGTGTGTGTGTGTGTGTGTGTGTGTGTGGTGTGTGTGTGTGTGTGTGTGTGTGTGTGCAGGCATGTTGCTCCGTGTGTGTGTGTGTGTGTGTGTGTGTGTGTGTGTGTGTGTGTGTGTGTGTGGTGTGTGTGTGTGTGTGTGTGTGTGTGTGTGTGTGGTGGTGTGTGTGTGTGTGTGTGTGTGTGTGTGTGTGTGTGTGTGTGTGTGTGTGGTGCTGTTGTGTGTGTGTGTGTGTGTGTGTGGTGTGTGTGTGTGCGTGGTGTGTGGTGGTGTGTGTGGTGGTGTGTGTGTGTGTGTGTGTGTGGTGTTGCGTGGTGGTGGTGTGTGTGTGTGGTTTTGTTGGTGTGGCTGGGTGTCATACTGGTTTTCTTTCTGCTCTGTCAGTCTGTCCTCTCTGTCCCCCCCCCCCCCCCCCCCCCACCCCCCCCCCACCCCGATTCCTTTCTATACAGAATAACGCAAGAAACTGAATTATATTTTGTTCTATGTTTCCCTGTGCTAAGAACTTTGAGAATGCAAATCCTGCCAAAATTCTACAGATTTCCAAGACCTTTCGCATGAAGCCTGATGCTGGCATCCACCAACGAAAATATCATCTGTCAGTGTATTTGTAAA
>JABMCL010003901.1:570000-575000 GCA_018857735.1 Alviniconcha marisindica
GCCGACGAAAACGCCCATCTGCACGACCCGACGAGAAAGAGCGGGAAAGCGACCCTCCGCGAAGGCGAAGGGAACGTTAACGATAACGACAACACCAACGACGACGACGACGACGACCCGTTGAGCAAGCCCATCGACACATCCAACGTGCGCGTGCCGGTGTGGGTGACGCTGCTGATCATGACGGGCTACATCCTGGGCGGGGCCTTCATGTTTACGATGTGGGAGCAGGGCTGGGACTTCCTCGTCGGCTCCTACTTCTGCTTCATCACGCTCTCCACCATTGGCTTCGGCGACTTCGTGCCCGGCACCAACAGCCTGGACTCGTGGGCGGCGCAGGAGAAGTGGATCATCTGCTGCGTGTACCTGCTGCTGGGAATGGCCATGCAGGCCATGTGCTTCCACCTCATGCAGGAGGAGGTCAGGGCCAAGTTCAGGCGGCTGGCTGCCCGCGTCGGCTTGGCGCCCTCCGTGGAGCCCGTTGTCGCTGTGCGGGTGGAGGCGGCCGGTGCTCTGGACACGGATTCTGAGGAGGACGAGGAGGAGGAGTTGGTGAAGTGATGGGTGCGGGCGGGGGCTGGGTCGGGTCATTGTGACATCGTGGTGACCGGCGATTGGGGGAGGGGGGGGGGGGGGAGGAGAGGTGAGGGGGGGGGGGGGGGGTTGAGATTCAGGTCATTATGTATTGAGCTGACAGGTGATAGTGGGGGGGGGGGGGGACATTACGTCATTGATGCGGCGGGGATGGGGGGGGGGGGGGGGGGGGGGGGGGGGGGGGGGGGGGAGGAGTTAGCTAGCGACGGCGACGGGGGTGGGTGGGGGTAGGTGATGGGGAACTGGCGAATTTGTTTAATGTGTGTTAACGTGCAGTTGTGTGTGTGTGTGTGTGTGTGTGTGTGTGTGTGTGTGTGTGTGTGTGTGTGTGTGTGTTTTATATGTGAGTGTATGTATATGTATGTTTATGTGTCTCTGGGTGTGTTTGTGTATATATGCGTGCGTATCTGTGGTGTGTGTGTGTGTGTGTGTGTGTGTGTGTGTGTGTGTGTGTGTGTGTGTGTGTGTGTGTGTGTGTGTTGTTTTGTATATGTGAGTGTATGTATATGTATGTTTATGTGTCTCTGGGTGTGTTTGTGTATATATTCGTGCGTATCTGTGTGTGTGTGTGTGTGTGTGTGTGTGTGTGTGTGCGCGCGCGCGCGCGTGCGTGCGAGCGTGTGTGTGTGTGAATTCATCTGATCAAATTAGATCATTGTTCACGTTGTGGTGGCAGCTTCGTCTTGCATTTCCATGTAGCGTTTGGTTACTGCTGTACGTTATGACTAGTGCTAGAAAATGTTTCCCTGCATGCTTGTACCTTCGTCTGTTAGTATCCTTGTTTTAACAAATATTATGAGACCTTTTGATGGAATTGTTCCTTGTAGGATGAATAAAATGTTACTGAATCGAACTGAATATTTGAGTCCCGAAACAATCCCGAATAATCCGTATAAATGCTGTGCCACATATGCCCACCTAAAAACGCTTTTAGAAAAATCTCCATAATACACCAGGCAAAGATCAGCCACAGACAGACACGTACTCCTCGTACTTCAAGGACAGAAGTCCGGGTGTTTTGCAGCGTGCAGATAAAACAGCTTCTTTGGAGGTTGACAGTCCCCTGTTCTAATAAGTGTGTGTGCGTGCGAGCGCGCGCGCGCGTATGTGTGTGTGTGTGTGTGTGTGTGTGTGTGTGTGTGTGTGTGTGTGTGTGTGTGCGTGCGTTCGTGTGCGCGCGCGTGAGGGAAACAAGGAAGAAAAGAAAGACGTACACTTGAAACAGATTTGTTGCATTTTTATGCATACTTCGTGTACATCCCTTTGTTTAGCGGGAGTCCAGTTGCAGTTCCCATTTAAGGATCTGAAACTGCCTTTGTGGGAGTGGCATTCCTTCAGTGGGTGTCCTTGTGGGAGTGACCAGCCTTCGGTGGGTGTCCTTGTGGGAGTGGCCAGCCTTCAGTGGGTGTCATTGTGGGAGTGGCCAGCCTTCAGTGGGTGTCCTTGTGGGAGTGGCCAGCCTTCAGTGAGTGCCCTTGTGGGAGTGGCCAGCTTTCAGTGTGTGTGGCCAGCCTTCAGTTGGTGTATTGTGGGAGTGGCCAGCCTTTAGTGGGTGTCCTTGTGGGAGTGGCCAGCTTCAGTGGGTGTATTGTGGGAGTGGCCAGCCATTAGTGGGTGTCCTTGTGGGAGTAGCCAGCATTTAGTGGGTGTCCTTGTGGGAGTGGCCAGCCTTCAGTGGGTGTCCTTGTGGGAGTGGCCAGCCTTCAGTGGATGTCTTTGTGGGAGTGGCCAGCCTTCAGTGCGTGTCCTTGTGGGAATGGCCAGCCTTCAGTGGATGTCTTTGTGGGAGTGGCCAGCCTTCAGTGGATGTCTTAGTGGGAGTGGCCAACCTTCAGTGCGTGTCCTTGTGGGAGTGGCCAGCCTTCAGTGGATATATTTGTGGGAGTGGCCAGCCTTCAGTGGATGTACTTGTTGGAGCAGCAATGTAGGAAGGGTGGAGAAAAGCATGGTTGTGATGTGTTAGTGGCCAGGCATGGATTTTCCATATGAGTGGCCAAATATGGTTGTACCGTGTGAGTAGCCATGCTTGGTTATTCTGTGTGAGTGGCCATGGAGAAATGGTTCACCGAAAAAGCAGGGTCTTCAGGTGAGAACCGTAGCGAAGGGATGTAGGGGCCAGATGGGTAAGGACATGGGATTTCAGTTGCAGCCCCTCGAGAAGAGCGACGTCGAAGAGATGGTTGGAGTTGTGGGGTTGGTGGGGAGGGGGGGGGGGGGGGGGGGGGTCAGTAGGATTTAACGCGGAAGGGGCCAGGGGGATGGAGGGATGTGGTAGGGAGGATGGGGGTCACATGGACAGGGCTCTTCAAAGCAGATACACCACTGCCGTCCGTGCTGAACCCGCGGATAGAAGGCAATCCCGTCTGTGGAATGGAAATCATTTTGTATATATATTGATATGACCTCGGATTGCCCCAGGAGAAATCAGGACCTTAGTTCCCCCTAAGTAATCTCCAGATCCCAATTTCGCCCTAAGTATTCTCCAGAACAAATCAGGATTCCAATTTCGTTTTAAGTATTCTCCAGAACAAATCAGGATCCCAATTTTCCCGCTAACAGAAAACACGATCCCAATTTCCCCCACGTATTCTCCAAAAGAAATGAGGATCCCAGTTTTGGCCCTAAGAGAAATCAGGACCCCAATTTCCAAACATATTCCCCAGAACAACTCTAGATCCCGATTACTACTAGAACAGATCGAGGTTTGCACTGACACATGTACATACATGTACTGTGTCAGTTTCACGGTTACGTTAAACTCTACGTAATAGGCGACGAAGGCAATGTGACTAGAAAAAGACTTCAGTTGCATGAAGCTATATTTGATATTACACACAGACGCACGCGCACACGTGCCTACATGAACTCACATGAACTCACACACGTGTTTACATGCACACCAAGACACATACACACCTACCTACATAAATACGGACGCATGAACCGGCGCATACACATATGCACACACACACACACACACACACACACACACACACACACACACACACACACACACACACACACACACACACGCATACACATACATACACAACACGCACGCACGCTCGCACACACCTACAAGCCTGCGCACACACACACACAAGCAAACGCACACACGCATGTCATACACACAGACAGTCAGTTCCAGCTCCTGTTATTAAGAGCGGTTTACCTTGAAGTGGATGCACTATGGTGGTTATCACCACGTGCAAGACGACGACAGCAACGATCACCCTGAGGACTGCCCTCTGTGCCATCCTCACGTCGTCACACCGCTGTCTGTCAGAGAGGGTGGGGAGAGAAGAGAGAGGGGGAGGGAGGGAGAAGAGAGAAGGATAGAGGAAGAGGATGGAGAGAGAGAACGAGAGGGGAGGGAGAGAGGGAGAGAGGAGGGGAAAAGGAGAGGGGGAAGAGGGGGGGGGGGAGGGGGGAGAGAGGGAAGAGAGGGAGAGGGGGAGGGGGAAGAGAGGAGAGGGGGGAGGGGGGTGGTGGAGTGGAGAGAGGGAGATGGGGGCAAAGAGAGGGAGATGGGGGCAACAGAGAGGGCGGAGAGAGGGAGATGGGGGCAACAGAGAGGAAAGAGAGAGGGGAAATAGAGAGGGTGGAGAGAGGGAGATGGGGGCAACAGAGAGGAAAGAGAGAGGGGAAATAGAGAGGGTGGAGAGAGGGAGATGGGGGCAACAGAGAGGTAAAAGAGAGGGGGTACACAGAGAGAGGGAGAGAGGTGGGGGCAACAGAGAGATGGGGCAACAGAAAGGGGAAAGAGAGAGAGGTGGGGAAAGGGAAATCGAGGCAAGATAAAGGGGAAAGGGAGAGGGGTGGGAGAGAGAGAGGGAGAGGGAGTGAGGGAAGAGAAATACCCAAAGGATTGTAACACACATTTTATTATGAGTAGCATTGCATTAAAACTACGGCACAAGGACAAATCAATGGAGAGATACACAGACTTCGTCTTAGTTCAGTGGAATAAAATCTCATGGTACGTAGCTGTCAATGTTTCCTCTGTTTAAAAATCTAGTAATTGTGTATTGCATGTGCTGCGTAAACACCGCTTTTCTAACGTAATCCAAAGTAACCATGGAGGAGAACCTGCCGTGGACAAAATTGTGCACAACAAGGAAATGTCACCTCGTCAGGGAAGGGAGAGAATGTGTGTGTGTGTGTGTGTGTGTGTGTGTGTGTGTGTGTGTGTGTGTGTGTGTGTGTGTTGTGTGTGTGTGTACGCGCGTTTGTGTGTGTATGTGTGTTTCTCTTTTTTATGATATATATTGTTTTTAAAAAAAAGAGTCATACAATAACGTCGAGAAGACGGGTCAATACGTACAATAACAACAAACAAACAAACAAAAAGGAGACAGTCCAGCCATAAGACCTGTATCTGTGTATTCTGCAAACCGGCTATATAT
>JABMCL010003901.1:590000-593190 GCA_018857735.1 Alviniconcha marisindica
GAGGGAGATAGAGATAGAGAGAGAGGAGAGGAGAGAGAGAGAGAGAGGAGAGAGAGAAAGAGAAAAGAGAATACTTTTCTTGGCTTGTTAATAATTTTTGAGAGATCTTGGGCAATATACTGATGTTATAACTTCTATTGCTAAGTTCGATTGTTCATAGTCCTGTTAGAGTTAATTTTTTTTTTCGTTGTTGTTGTTGTTGTCAAATATCCCTCATGAAAAACTCAAAAAGTCCCCCCCCCCCCCCCCCCCCCCCCGCAAAAGAACTGAGAAACTGTGTCGGGGCAAAAGGGAAATTTTTTTGCTGCAAGCCTCTCATTTTTTTGTCCTCAAGAAAACTCACACTAAAAACAACAACATACTCATTGTAGCGCTTTTTGTGTGTGTTTAAATGGGGGGCTTTTTTCCAGGCCTTGGAAAAAAAAGATCTTGATCCACTTAAAGCCCAGTCAGTCGGAATATCTGGGTGATAATGGACAGAACAGCTTTTCATCAAATCACAAAAAAGTCTGTTTCACTGTTCGTGTCACACATCTTTCCCCTGATAAAAGAGGACTGGGGCAAAACGAAGTTAAATGGCCGGGGAGGCAGATCCGAATTCCTGGCGTGAGTGAACCCTATGCACCCCTAGCTACAACTAACCATGTAGCCTTTTGGGTCTCAACCAGGCTGGGTTTTTTTATTTCTGCGTCCGGGGGTGATACATGTGACGGGGGGGAAACTGTTTCTTGAACGTGCATAAAAGATTACCTTTAAAACACTTTACTTTTTTTCTTACACCCCCCTGCCAAAAACCCTGAAAAATATCACACGACCATGATTTTCGAAAAATTCTCTTTTTGGCCCCGCATTCTGAATTCAAATCTACCATCTCTTAAACCCTAAATAAAAAAATTCATTTTTACAGTAAATTCCGTCCCAGCTAACACCAAAACCCCCTTTTTTTTAATCTTTTTTTATTATAAAATAATATATGTGTGTGTGTGTGTTTGGGGGTGTGGGGTGTGTGTGTGTGTGTGTGTGTGTTGTTGTGTGTGTGTGTGTGTGTGTGTGTGTGTGTTGTGTGTGGTGTGTGTGTGTGTGTGTGGTTGTGTGTGTTCCGTGATGGGGTGTTATGTGTGTGAGGTGAAAAAAAAAGGAGAGGAAAAAGGAGAGAGAGAGAGAGAGAGAAAGAAGAGGAGGGGAAGAGAGAGAAGGGGGAAAAAAAGAAAAACCCCCCCCAAAAAAAAGGAAAAAGGCATACACTTCAAATGTTTTGTTTAATTTTATTGGTACTTCGCGTAACAACTTATTTAGCACGTTCCATTTCAGTGGCCATTGAAGGTTCAGGGGTTTTTTGTGGGGGTGGTAGGGCTTTTATGGGGGGTCTTTGTGGGAGTGGGCCCGATTTCAGTGGATGTCCTTGTGGGAATGGCCCGGCTTCATGGGGGGTCCCCGTGGGAGTGGCCAGCCCTTTAGTGGTGTCCTTGTGGGAGTGCCAGCTTTTGTGGGGGTCCCTTTTGGGAGTGGCCAGCCCTTTAGTGGGGGTTTGTGGGGGGGCCAGCCTTCATGGGTGTCCTTGTGGGAGTGGCCAGCCTTCAGTGAGTGTCCTTGTGGGGGTGCCCGCTTTTAGTGGGTGTCCTTGTGGGAGTGGCCAGCCTTCAGTGGGTGTATTGTGGAAGTGGCCAGCCTTCAATGGGGGTCCTTGTGGGGGTGGGCCAGCCTTCAGGGGGGTCCTTGTGGGGGTGGCCCGCCTTCATGGGTGTTTTGGGGGTGGCCAGCCCTTTAGTGGGGGTCCTGGGGGGAATGGCCAGCCTTCAGTGGGGGTCCTTGTGGGAGTGGCCAGCCTTCAGTGGGTGTTTGTGGGGGTGGCCAGCCTTCAATGGGGGTCCTTGTGGGAATGGCCACCCCTTTAGTGGGTGTCCTTTGGGAATGGCCCGCCCTCGTGGGTGCCTTGTGGGAGTGGGCCCGCCTTCAATGGGTTCCTTGTGGGAATGGCCACCCCTTTAGTGGGTGCCTTGTGGGAGTGGCCAGCCTTTAGTGGGTGTCCTGTGGGAGTGGCCAGCCTTCAGTGGTGTCCCTTGTGGGAGTGGCCAGCCTTCATGGGTGTCCTGGGGGGAGTGGCCGCCTTCATGGGGGTCCTTGTGGGGGTGGCCAGCCTTCATGGGTGTCCTTGTGGGCGTGGCCAGCCTTCAGTGGGTGTCCTTTGTGGGCGTGGCCAGCCTTCAGTGGGGGTCCTTGTGGGAGTGGGCCCGTTAGTGGAAGGGGGGGGCGCTTTTTAGGGGGGGAAGGAATGGGGGCAGCGGTCCCTGGATGGATGGGGGGAGGGGGAAGGGGGGGGGTGGGGGTGGGGGGGGGGGGGGGGGGGGGGGGCAGGGCCATTTCTGTAGAAGACGCTTTGGGGTATTTATCTAGGGGGGAAAGGGGGGAGGAACCGTTTGATTTCAGCATTATCCCAACAGGAACAGCAAAAGGGGAAAAAGACGGAGGACGTGGGGACGATCCTTCGCAGCTAGCCCTCAGGGAACGCATGGAGAGAGGTTGGGGGGGGGGGAAGTGGTAGGAAAATGGTTCCTTCAGCAGATAGCCCCTTCAGGAACAGCAATGGGAAGAGCTGTGTTGTGGGGGGGGGGGGGGGGGGGGGGTGATAGGACAAATTGGGGGCCTTTAGCGCTAGCCCTCAAAAGAAGAGGTGGGGGAGTGGGAGAGGGGGAAAGAAGGTTCGCCGGATTTTTTTGGGGGTAGCCACGGGGAAAAGAATGGTGATGGGCTGATGGGGACAGTGGCTTACACTGGCTAAAACCCCTCGGGACGGCGGTGGGAAGTGAAGGTCTGGAAACTGGGGAACCACCAGGATCCCCAGGCCAGTAAACACGTCCACGGGCCACGGCCTGGTCATGTTTAGGGCGACGTGGAGGGCCCGGTGGGGGGGGAGGGGGGGAAAAAGGGGGGGGGGTCGCAGGGGCATGAGGGCCCCGAAACTAGACCTGGGGTTTGCCCGCGGGGGCCGCGGGGAAAAATTATCCCGCCTGTTGAATGGGAATTATATCTTACATCTCTAAATATAATCTCTTCTCTCTCTCTCTCCCCCCCGTCTCTCTCTTTTCTCTCCTCCTCTCTCTTCTCTCTCTCTTTTCTCCTCTTCCTCTCGGGGGTTTTGTCTTTTTCTTCCTTCTCTTCCCTTTTTTTTCTCCTTTTCCTCCCATCCCTT
>JABMCL010001582.1:0-40000 GCA_018857735.1 Alviniconcha marisindica
CATTTGACAATGGTCATAACTGACATTAACGTCGGACGTTTTTCTTGGCTTATTTCTTCAATGTACCATAATTCGGTTCTTTCTTTCTTTCTTATTATTTTGTTGTTGTTGTTGTTTTCCTAAATTGCGATATAGTTTTTTTGCGTGCCGACCTTGCACAGTGTCTCTTTAACGAAATATCTACATCATAACCTTTTGAATAATTGTTGTTACAACAATTGTTGTTCATCATGAACACTTCGTGTTCTTTATCCGTCAACTCCATTATTAGACCTAGGATTTGACTGGGCGTTGAAAACCAGTAACATGTACTTTCTTGGTTTAAGTAAAGTTTATTCACACATCGTACACACAAACTGAACAGGCAACAAGTCTAGGAAACACAAAAGCAAATGCACTTTCTTGTCCGTCGGTTATTTTCGTAGGTGGACATTTTAACAGTAGGCATTTTTCTCATTTTTGTATGTATGTATGTATGTATGTATGTATGTATGTTGTAGTATGTATTTTATGTATTTTTTGTATGTATTTTAAGTGTGTGTTTTTGGTGTGGGGTGTGTGTGTGTGTGTGTTTTGTGTGTGTGTGTGTGTGGGGTGTGTGTGTGTGTGTGTGTGTGTGTGTGTGTGTGTGTGTGTGTGTGTGTGTGTTTTGGTGTGTGTGTGGGGTGTGTGTGTGTGTGTTTTTATTTATGTATTATGTATGTATTGTATTTCTCCCCTCAACTTTATTTTCAAGGCCCTTTTCCTTTAATTTTTCTTTTTTTTTTTCCCTCCTCCTCCTTCTCATTTCTCCTTCTTTTTCTTTTTTACAGAATACAGTACTTTATTTCATCCCCTTACGGGGAAATAAAAGAGTCATGGGCCCATTTAAAAAAACCAGAAAAGCAAAAACAAAAAAGCCCCTAAAAACATCATCATCATCATCGTTTTTTTTCTCCCCCCCCCCCCCCCCCCCCCCCCCCCCCCATCTCTCCCCCACCTTTGAGGTCAAAATGTTCGGGGGGCCCTTCCATCTGTGCCGACTTCGGAAGAATTGCTTTCAGCTCACTCGTCCCTGCAGCCTTACCTGTAGCAACACCCAAGTCCCATTCCACATCCCGGCCCTGCTGCCAGAGGTCCATCGTCCCTGCATCCCTACCCACATCCCTACCCACATTTACACCCACATCCACACCCAAGTCCCATTCCACATCCCGGCCCTGCTACCAGAGGTCCATCGTCCCTGCATCCCTACCCACAGCCACACCCACAGCCACACCCAAGACCCATTCCACATCCTGGCCCTGCTGCCAGAGGTCCATCATCCCTGCATCCCTACCCACATCCACACCCACATCCACAACCAAGTCCCATTCCACATCCCGGCCCTGCTACCAGAGGTCCATCGTCCCTGCATCCCTACCCACAGCCACACCCACAGCCACACCCAAGACCCATTCCACATCCTGGCCCTGCTGCCAGAGGTCCATCGTCCCTGCATCCCTACCCACATCCCTACCCACATCCACACCCACATCCACACCCAAGACCCATTCCACATCCCGGCCCTGCTGCCAGAGGTCCATCGTCCCTGCATCCCTACCCACATCCCTACCCACATCCACACCCACATCCACACCCAAGTCCCATTCCACATCCTGGCCCTGCTACCAGAGGTCCATCGTCCCTGCATCCCTACCCACAGCCACAGCCATATCCATACCCACATCCACACCCAAGTCCCATTCCACATCCCGGCCCTACTGCCAGAGGTCCACAGGAAGAGACGTCAAATCGTTGGTGGGTTTCCTCCGAAGTCTTTCAGTGATGCCTTTTCTGTTTTGAAAGTGAACAGCTAGCACCCCCCCCCCCCTCCCCCAAGGGACAAAAAGTTGCAGAGCCAGACTGGGTGAGCGTATATAATTTACTATCCAGAGAGCGGGCCCCCACTACGTTCCTCCACCCCCCCCCCCCCCCGGTGGACTCTCTGACGTTGAAAGTTCTGATCAGAGCTGCTGCCGCTGGGATGTTGATGCCGCTGGAATGTCGATGCCGCTGGGATGTCGATGCCGCTGGGATGTCGATGTCGCTGGGATGTTGATGCTGATGTCGATGCCGCTGGGATGTCGATGTCGCTGGGATGCCGATGTTGATGTCGATGCCGCTGTGACGTGTGTCCCCACCAGCAAGTCTACTTCTCCAGAGCCAGCAGGGGCGTTAAACCAGTCAAACAGCTGCATGGCTGTGGAATGTGGAGACCAGGGAGGCGCGGCGTTCTCAGCCGCAGACAGGGGCCCTAAAATAGGAGGTGAAGCAATCCAGGCTTCTGCTTGCTAACGAGCGCCAGGCACGGGACGGCAGAATTGGAGGAGTTCCACAACGCCCTTAGGTCAACCTTAAGCCCGTGTCACATGCGAGGCTAACCTGATTCAGCCGACATGCCCGAGGCCTTAAATTGCGTTGTTATCGGAAAACAGTCACGACTGTCGTGGTACTCTAGGTGATGATTACAGTTGGTCAGATCGTGATTCAGGCTGGGAATGTTTAGGTAGGCCCACAGGATAACACTCACACAGTCAGTCAGTCACTCACTCATCAGAGAGAGAGAGAGAGAGAGAGAGAGAGAGAGAGAGAGAGATTATGTCTAGACATTGCTGGAGAGAGAGAGAGAAAGAGAGAGAGAGAGAGAGAAAAGAGAGAGAGAGAGAGAGAGAGAGAGAGAGAGAGATTATGCAAATTGCTGGAATTAGCTGTAATGCTCACAACACGATGCCGGTCGAGTAAGACATAAACCCGTGTTACAGTGCATTATACCTGTAGCCAAGAGGCTGCATGCAAGCTGATAGAGTGCAACATCAGGAGCACTGTTCTCGTTAGTTGTGCAAGGTCGGAATCAGTAGACGTCTCAGGGTTCATCACTATATTAGGACATATTCAGTCGCAACAGTAGAGTACGTGGCCTGGAAAAGTGGTAAGACAAAGGTTTCGGACTGGGGGTTGCTGGTTCGAACCCCTTTTCAAATAGAAATTTTTCCCCCCCCCCCCCCCCCAGCCTCGTTTTCTCTATACCCCTCAGTATGATGGGTAACCGCTCCGCTCCCCCCCACGCACGGGACACAACACCAGAATATTTACACACAAACACAAGGCGAACGTGCATACTACCCTTTTTTCATGCAACCGCCCCTCCCCCTTCCTGCTTAAACCCGGGAAAACAGACAAGGGACATGCACGCATTTTTTCCCCACAAAACACACACAAAACACACCCCCACACACACCCCACAACACAACCCAAAAAACCCCCCCCCCCAAAAAACCCCACACCCCCCCCCACCCCCCAAAAAAAACCAAACCAAACCCCGCGGGGCGCGCGCGCCCCACACACACACAAAACACACCCCACACACCCCACACACACCCCCCACACACACACACATCCCCCCACACCCCGCGCGCACCCCACACACAAGCACACACGCACACACACACACACCACACCACACCCCCACAGCACCACACACACACACAAACACACACACACACACACACACACACACACCCCACACACACACCACACACACACATACACACACCCCACTTTTTTTTAAACGGGTTTTAAACTAACTTCTTTCTGCCAACCAAACCATACACCCCCCCCACCCCCCCTACATCCCCCCCCCCCGAAAAAAGAGTAAAAGACAAAGGATAGAAACAACAGCAACAGCAACAACAACAAAAACAATGGGAAAGAAGGAAGAAGAAAAAAATGATGAAAAAGAAAAAGAAAAGACGATATCGTATATGAAACCGGAGGTGACGGTACAAGATATATGTTTTTTTCTTTCTTTTGGAAATATGAAACATGCGTTCTAATGAAAATTCGCATGTTGTGTTTTGTCCTAATAAAGAGCGTTATTTTGAACCTTTCATGTGTTTGGAGCTTTCTTTCGGTGTTCACCTCACATGGGCTAAACTCTGTCTTCCGGTCAGGGTAGAGCAGGCGCATCGACAGGGACCTCTCTCTCTCTCTCTCTCTCTCTCTTTTTCTCTCTCTCTCTCTCTCTCTCAGCATAGCTGCGGGTCAGAGAAAGCGGAAGTGCGTGCACTCACTCCCCAGCTGATTTTCAACAAGGGGCGATAAAACGTGCCAGTAAAAAACCTCTCCACACTGGCTGGTGTCCGGACAACGTCTGGTGCAAGTCAGGTGTGAACTCACAGAAACCGGTAAGAGGACTCCCGTTGCTTAGTTCCCACTCGCAGGGTTCTCCAGACACAGACAGTTAGGACACTCTCTGTAGGGAAACCCCGGGGGCCTGTCTTTGAAGCCTTAAAATTGGGTCAAAATTTTTGCATCGCATGTTCCCCGGGACTGCCGGGAAATTCTACTTTTTTTCCCTACTTTTGGGGTTCATTCACTTCTTTTTTCTTCTTCTTCTCCAAATCATTTTGAAACACTTAACATGAACAGGGACTATTTACAGATTTTTGTTCTTTTTTTGGCACCCCATCACCAACACCAACACCCCCTGGAAAAACTGAAACTGGTTTCCCCTTTTTCAAAAAGTATTAAGTATAAAGTCGCTTTTTTTTTCAGTGCTATAAATGGTTCTGGTCCTGCTTCCCCTTCTGAACTGCTGCAGTCTACACTCCTCTCGTAAACTACGCTCTTTCTTCTGACACCCCCAATGCTGGAAACCCAAAAATACAAACGCAAGACCATGGCTTCCCCCCTTTCTTTTGGGTTTGGACCCCACTTTTGGAATTCACCCCCCACCCCACTTAGACACTGCTCAACCCTGTCATCTTTAAACCCAAAGGAAAACCTTCCTTTTCCCACAGTATTTCCCCCTAACTAATATCAATACCCAGTTTTTTTCTACAGTCAGGTGTGTGTGTGTGTGTGTGTGGTGTGTGTGTGTGGGGTGTGTGTGGTGTGTGTGTGTGTGTGTGTGTGTAGTGCGTTTTATTATTATTATTATTTATTTATTTTAAATAATACTTTATGTAAATTGTTTTGGTAGAACTATGCTCTGCATGTGTATAGAATATCTTTATCATGTGAGCGCTCAGGGCGTTGATGAGCGCATGATAAATGTACATTATTGTTATTATGAGCTGTGTTTAGTCCTTTTATGACCTTCGCGGCTCACTGGACGATAGAAAAGAAAATCGATCTTTAGCCAATGTTTGAGCGGGATGGTGGTGATGGTGTGGATGGGTGGGTGGGTGCGGGGTGGTACCAGAGGGTGGGATGGAGGAGGGGTCGTCCTGCGATGATGAGTAACCCCAGGCGAGGTATCTGGCACCGTAAGTCAGTACTATTCAATCACCTTGATGGCGAGTGGAAGGGAGAGTCTAAAGATCAATTTAACCTTGGTCATTATGGAGATGTGGTGACTGACTCATCTACTAGCTGTGTGATTACAAACTCCTGGGGTATAATTATCACGTGTACAGTTTCAGCATAATCACATTAGTTATGCAGTGTCTAAGGACCATGCTGATTTATCAACCGTCTTGGAGTGTTGAATTTTATTGTTTTCTTCTTCAGTGAAACGAAATATTGTAAAGAACTGGAGTTAAAAACAAAGAAAAGAAAGCACCAAGTATTAGCATGGAAGATTTCTAAATCTGGTGTAGGCTGTTGCATTGGTATATTCCACAAAGCCAAAATCAAACTTCGTTCTGCCATTTAATTTTGACTCTCGAACTTCTCAAGATTTATCTTTATCACAGGCTTAGCTGCCCGGAATTCTGTCCTTTTAAAATTTCAGCCTTCGTTGTTTATTCATTTTCACTTTCTTGGAGTTACTTCAAACATGGAATGACACATAAGGTGGACAGTGACTCAAATAACGATGGCGGGGGACGGCGCATTAATTGCGTCAAGATTTTCGTGTAAACAATTTGGATGAAAGAACTGACCTGCTTCTGTCATTCTTTCTAATTATCTACAGAGACAGCCACAAAAGGTAGATACATATATGTAGATAAAAGGAAAAAAGGCCAAAAAAATTAAGGACAAATAGCTAGAGAGAGAGAGAGAAGGAGAAGAGAGAGAGAGAAGAGAGAGGAGAGAGAGAAGGAGAAAAGAAGAAAGAAAAACAACAGACAAAGAAAGAACCAAAAAGGAAAAGAACAGACAGACAGAAAAGACAGAAAAATAAAAGGAAAAGACGGCAAGGGAACAGAAAAAATGTTAGTGGGGCCCGAAATTTCCATACATGAATAAATCGATCTATTTTATTTTAAGGAAGAGTCAACAGCTGAAAAGTATTTTAAGGAAATATCTCGAACGGAATAGGTATTTATTATACTCTTGACCGTGTCTGGCTGGAAATTAGAACTGCTGTTTTCCCTCTGAATTCCGCACCTGCCGTGTTCCAAGATTTGCACCCCCGCTGTGCTATATTGTGGTTTGCAAGAGAACAGAAAAAATAGAATAAAAATAAAATCATTTCATTTCTTTGTGGTAGGCCTACACATAGCAAAGGGGAATACAGCTATTGTCAGCTATACGTTTTGATATCCACATTATTATGGTTTGAGATGTTGTCAGTGTCGCTTTTGTTGCCATCCACGGAAGGTGTTCGCTGATACTTCCAACTGTCTCCAGCCTGCCTCAAGTAAATGAGTGTGTGTGTGTGTGTGTGTGTGTGTGTGTGTGTGTGTGTGTGTGTGTGTGTGTGTGTGTGTGTGTGTGTGTTTGGGGGTGTGGGGTGCGTGCGTGCGTGCGTGCGTGCGGGGGGTGCGTGCGTGCGTGCGTGCGTGCGGGGCGTGTGTGGGGTGTGTGTTGTGTGATGCCGTGGTGTGTCAGTGTGTTTGTGTGTTTGTGTGTGTGGGGTGAGTGTGTGTGTGGGGTTTTTGTGTGGGGTGTGTGGGGGGTGGGGGGTGTGTGTTTTGTGTGTGTGTGGGGAGAGTGTGTGTGTGTGTGTGTGTTTTGTGTGTGTTTTTGTTTGTGTTTTTGTGGATGTGTGGGGGGGGGGGGGGGGGGGGGGGGGGGGGGGGGTGGGGGGGGGGGGGGGGGGGGGGGTTCGAAATTTGACGACAAATTTGTGTATGCTAATACTGTGTGCTTTGTTGTCGATTGCTTTCGACTGCAGTATAACAAAGAACATCAGCGGAAACAAGAGCATTGACGGCTGGAACAGACAAGCAACGGCTCATCGAGCTGACACGACGTGGTTGTAAACTGAGGTTAAAGAAAGGCCAACTGCTGTTCATGAGCTACCTATACATCATTGATAGCCTCTCTGTGAGACCGCCCCCGTTTCTCGCCACTTACCGCTGCCGGCGATTTAGAAGAAATCAATCGCCGTTGGCGACTGACCGCTGAGGCCATCCCAGGCTCCCCGGGTTGGCTCTGACCGCACCTCGGCTAACGAGGCCCCCAGCCCTCCGCCTCCCAGCGTGAAATTCGCACGAGGAGAAAGTCGCCCACAGAGTTGATGGGGTGGATGGAGCGTTGGCGAGGGCACATGGAGCTGGTGGGCGGAGGGGCAAGGGGAGGGGAAGAGAGGAGGAGGGGGGGGGGGGGGGTTTTGGGGGCGGGGGGGGAAAGGGGGAAGAAGAGAGAGGGGGGGGGGGGGGATGGGGGGAGGGGGGAAAGGGGGAAGAGAGAGAGAGGGGAGAGAGGGGGGGGGTAAGGGGTGGGGGGGGGGGAGGGGAAGAGAGGGGGGGGGGTAGGGGGGGGCGGCGGGGGGAAAAGGGGGGGGGGGGGGGTATGGTGGCGGGGGGGGGGGAAGAGGAAGAGAGAGAGGGGGAGGGGGTTTTTTAAGGAAAGAGAGAGAGGGGGGAAGAGAGAGAGAGGGGGGGAAGGGTTAACAAGGTGTTTTCGAGAGGGGGGGGGGGGGTTATGGTGGGCGGAGGGGGAAAGGGGGGAAGGGAGGGCGGGGGGGGGGGGGGGGGGGGGGGGGGGGGGGGGGGGGCACGGGGGAAATGGTGGGGGGAAAGGGTGAGAAAAAAAGGGGAGAGTGGAAAGGCGAATTTTGTATTGCCCCCGCGTGCCCTTAAATTTTTGGAATATAACCTAAAGCGTAATTGTGTGTGGCAAATCAAGGGTATGCGGGGGGGGGGGGGGGGGGGGGGGGGGGGGGGGGGGGGGGGGGGGGGGGGGGGGGGGGGGGGGGGGGGGCAGATTATAGGGGAAACCCGGCCATATGGGGGCTGGTCAACTTTTATTAGATTTTTTTCCCGCTTAAACCAGGCTTCCCGGGGAGAACACCTAGCTGAACTGGACTCGTTTTTTTTTAAAAATTTGTTTTTCCTAATATCCCCCCGGCCTGCCTTTCTTGCCTGCCCCGCCCCCGCGTGACCCCATTCATAAGTTACTATTCTTTTCTTTCCATCTTTCAGTCTCTGCGCGTTTAGACTACTAAGATGTCGCGAAGAAAGACTCCTACCCAGCCAACTCTTTGACGTACTCCAACAGCCTAAAAATCCCGAAGGCTCAGCACGTAATTGCAGATTTTCAGCTACATCTATATGGATAAACAACCGGTTGTGCACGGTGTTTAAATGACCAAACACTGCATTATGACCGCCAATGAAATAATGCCCAATTCGGAGCCCGGTCGCTGTGCGTAAACACAGAATAATAGGTCCTATAAACATTGTGTGTGTGTGTGTGTGTGTGTGTGTGTGTGTGGGGTGTGTGTGTGTGTTTTTGGGGTGTGTTTTGTGGGGTGTTTTTTTGTGTGTGTGTGTGTGGGGTGTGGGGGGAGGGGGGAGAGAGGGAAAGAGAGGGGAGAGAGAGAGAGAGAAGGGGAGAGGAGGAGAGAGAAAGAGAGAGAGAGAGAGGGGGTGTGTGGGGTGGTTTTGTTTTGTGTGTGTTTGTTGGTTGGGGTTGGATTTTGTTTTTTTTTGTTTTGTGTGTTTTGTGTGTGTGGTTTTTGGAGAGAGAGAAAAGAGAAGAGAGAGAGAGAAAAGAGAAAAGAGAAGGGAGGGGAGAGAGAGAGAGAGAGGAGAGAGAGAGAGAGGTTTTTTGTGTGTTTTTGTGTGTGTTTTGTGGGGGGTGTGGGGGGGGGGGTGTGGGGTGGTTTCAAAAAGGTTTTTCACCGGGGGGGGTGTGTGGGGTTTTGTTTTTGTGTGTGGGGGGTGTGGGGGTTTTTTGTGGGGGTTTTGTGTTTTGGGGGTGTGGGGTGTGTTTTGTGTGTGGGTGTGTTTGTGTTTGTTTTTTTTGTGTGTGTGTGTGTTTTTGTTTTTTGTGTGTTTTGTGTGTGGGGTGTGTGTGTGTGTTGGGGGAGGGTGGGGGGGCGAGCGGGGGTGTGTGTGGGGGTGTGTGTGTGTGTGTGTGTGTGTGTGTGTGTGTGTGTGTGTGTGTGTTTGAGAGAGGGGAAAAAGAGAGAAAAGAGGAGAGAGAGAAGAGAGAGAGAGAGAGAGAGAGAGAGAGAGAGAGAGAGAGAGAGAGAGAGGGAGAGAGAGAGTGTGTGCGTGTCTGTGTGTGTGAGTGTGTGTGTGTGTGTGCGTGTGCGCGCGCGCGTGCATGCATGAGTACGTGTGTGTGTGTGTGTGTGGTGTGTGTGTGTGTGTGTGTGTGTGTGTGTGTGTGTGTGTGTGTGTGTGTGTGTGTGTGTGTGTGTGTGTGTGTGCGTGATTGCACGCCGGTTTAAATAATACATTTCCGATGATGGGCCATTACGCGTCCCAATATTTATCTAACACTCCCCTTCTTCGACGCTCCACCTTAACCTGATTGATTGTTTAGCTTCGGATGCGGACCGCAGAGGAAACAATTTAAATCAACTCTCAAACAATAACCCCCTGCTTCACCTGAACACGTACCCCCACCCACACCATGGCGTCACACCTCTTCCACATTCCGCCTCTGCAGTTGGATGAGGCACGACAAAACTGCTGAGTAATAATTGACAAGAAGTGCAAGACGTCATAACTAGAGATTGTGACCAGGAATTATGTTTTAAGTTTGACATTGCAGCTAGCGCAACAGTCAGATAATTAGGTCCGGGAGTTGAAAGAGGGAAAATAAAAGGCAAAAGTGTTTTGCTTTTACCCCCCCCCCCCCCGGATTTTTCCCCCCCCCCCCCCCCGCCTACCGCCCCTTTCCCTACAAATAATCTTTAAAAAAATCGGCAAACAAACGGGCCGGCTTGGGCGACAGAGGAGTGTGCCCATCATGAAGCCGTAATATACCAAAGGGACCGAAGTTGGTGGAGCAGAAAACAAACGTGCTTCGACGCTGCATTGTTTCCACAGTGTTAAAACGCAAACCTTTCGAAAGGCTAGGGTAGTGACGGTGAACAAATGCGCGGAGATAAGTAGCGCCCCTTAAATGCGGTGATCAGTTATAGCAGAGTCCGGAGCAAGGTGCCGGAAAGCCAGGCTTGGCGTGTGCGATGCACCCTACGTAAGTAAACATGGTGCTTAACGTCCACAGAAACCACAAGGATTATTAGGGACCGTAGCGATGCACACTAGCTGAACCATGGACCTATGGTATATAGGTCCATGACCTGAACGAAGCAGTGACACTCCGAGCATCGCTTTCCGGCACCTTGCTCCAAACTCTGCCAGATTTAGTTACGCCACTGAAGGGGCACTCTTTATCTCCGCGCAACTGTCCACCGACGCGGTCAACGCCCTCCGAAAGGTTTGGTTACTAATATGACTGTAAAAGTAACCTAGTGCCCAAGCACGCACGTAAACATGAGACGCATCCACCCCGGGTAAAAAAGAAGAAGAAGAAGGTTCCGGTTCGATTCACGTGATTTTGGTTTTGATTTGAGCTGGAGTAAGCAACATGGTCAGTTATAAAACAAACGTCTGATATAATCTGAGTTGTTTGTAACAAACTTACTACTGTTTGAGCACAAAAAACAAAACAAAAAAAAAACAACTGCTCGTTAGCTGACAGTTTTCTAGAACCTATGGCGTAACTAAATACGTCAGTGGTTGAAGGAAGGATGTCGTAAACCAGTGCTTGGAGTAAGAGATGGATACATGCCAGGGTGAAACCCCAAGGCTACTTCGCCTCTTGCAGGCATAATTACTGGGGAGTGTCTGAAGTTAGAGTGTAGAAGTTCGGGGCAAAATCCAAGCACTGGTTTACGAAATCGTTCCTTCAACCACTGCCATAATTGATTACGCCATAGTTCTCGAAAAACTGTCAGCTAACGAACAGTTTTTAGATGGTGCTAAAACGGCAGTAAGTTTGTAACAGAAAACTCAGATTATATCAGACATTTCTTTTATAACTGACGACGTTGCTTACGCCAGCACAAATGAAACCCAAACCGTCTGAATCGGGACGGATTAAAAAAAATTTTTTTTTACCGGCTTGGATGCGTCTCATGTTTATGTGCGTGTTTGGGTGTTATGTTGCTTCCAGTCTTATTTGTACGCAAAAACTTTGGAGGGCGCTGACCGGTCTGACCGCATCGGTGGACAGCTGCGCGGAGATAAAGAGTGCGCCTTCAGTGGCGAAAACCATTTTTCTGGCAGATTTTTGGAGGAAGGTGCCGGAAAGCGATGCTCGGGGTGTGGCTTCGAGGCTGCCAATCACGCCGGACACTTCAACCAATCCGAACTCTCCAGCTAATATTCCGCGCGAAAGAACTCGATGAGTGGCCGCCTTATCCTCCTCATAAGCTACACAGCATAGAAACGGAGGGAAGACTGGTTAACTCCGAGCAAATAAGTCCAAAATAAATCATGGCTCACGCTGAATGATGATGTGAGACATTAGTTGCAATCAAACGAAGAAAAACATAATCAGATTCAGCTGACTGAGATTCCAGTCACCCTGCACCCTACCGATCATCGCAGTACAACATGCTGTCAAAACCAAAAGGGCCCACTCAGAGCACCGCTTTCCGGCCCCTTTTGCCCAAAACTCTCCCAGATTTAGTTAGGGCCACTGAAGGGGTATTCTTTATCTCCGAGCAGCTGTCCAGCGACGCGGGCAGCGCCCTCCGAAGGGGTTTGGGTACTAAAATGAAATGTAAAAAGCAACCAAAACGCCAAAGCAAAGCACGTAAACGTGAGACGCATCCCCCCCGGGTAAAAAAAAAAGGGTTTCCCCTCTCGATTCAAACGATTGTGGTTTTATTTGTGCCGGTTTTAAAAATTTGTTGGCGGCTATAAATGACCGCCTTGTTTTATTTGAGTTGTTTTTAACAAACTTAATACGGGTTTTAGCACCAACAAAAAAATTCTCGTTAGCTGAATTTTTGGGCCCTATGGCGTAACTAAATACGGCAGTGGTTGAAAGAAGGATGTCGTAAACCAATGCTTGGAGTTTGACCGAAAGCTTGTGAGGAAAGACGAGGGGCTTAGGGCTCAGCGTTCCATGAACATCCGAATCCATATGCTGTGTTTCATCCTGATATGGCCTCGGTGAGGCTGACTGGTCTTTAGAAACAACTCGCTTACATACTAATGTATATTGGACAGACAATAGCGTAATTTTCGTACTACAAGGCGCTTCTGTATTTAAAAACCACGCGAAATGTAGGTCAAAAGTGAAAAAAAAAAAAAATCCCTGTTTGTTTTTGTCCCTGTGTGTATGTGTGTGTGTGTGTGGGGTGTGTGTGTGGGGGTGTGTTTTTGTGTGTGTTTTTGGGGGTGTGTGTGTGTTTTTTTTTTTTTTTTCCTTTTTCTTTTTCTCTCTCTCTCGGGTTTTCGGGCGGTTATTCCTAAACCTAAAAAAAAGCCTTTGCCCGGGGGGGTGGATCACATTATTAGGATGTACAAGTTGGGATGCTACCTTAAAAATTCAAGTTCTCTACCTTTTTTTAAAATCGTATTTTGAAGACAAAAAACGTAATGTGTTTTCCTCCAGGGCTTATTTTCTTCTGAAGGCTCTGAAAGTTTGGGGTACCACAAGGATCTGTCCTAGGGGCCCATTCTGTTTAGTATTTTTTATCACGACCTACCCTTTCATGTAACGAATATTTCTGTTGCTTGCGACATGTTAGCAGATGACCAACACTCCAAAACATCCGGGAAAAAATATTTGCCGGGAGAACCCCACCTTTCAGGGAAAACTTAGAACCAGGTCTCATGTTGGTGGGGACAATAATTCTATGGGCATCAAAACCAAAAAAAAACCACTCTATGGCAATCGCTACAAGGCAGAAGCATCAGCCGTTACCTTTATCGCTTGATCTATTACTACATGGAGTGAAAGTTGAACAAGTGGCAGAACACCGACCTTTAGGAATAATTATAGACAACAAACGTCGGTGGGATACAAATACTGACAAACTGTGCAAAACACTCTCTAAGCGTGTCTTCCTTCTATCTAAACTAAAGTACATTGTTGACACTGATACTTTAAAGCTTTTCTTCAATGCCCACATTAAATCCCACATTGACTACGCATCCGTAGTGGGGTGGCTGTAGTGATGCTCTCAAAAGACGATTAAATTCTCTACTAAGAAGATCCGGAAAGCTAATCCTTCCAGATAAAAATCTAACCACTGACCAGAAACTGAATAAGATAGGAATATTGAAACTTCACAAGCAACAAGGGTGTTTTTATGTATAGGGCACTTACCTACAACGCGCCAGTGTACATTTCTAGCTTGTACAAAGCTCCCCACTCTAGCTCCAGAAACAACTACCTTCAGTTACCAAAGCCAAGAATAGATTTATTCAAAACAAGCATGGCCTTTTCTGGTGCCCTGTTTTGGAATAGCCTTCCAGTGCACCTCAGATCATGTCACTCACTCAGCTCCTTCAAGAGAAACCTCCGTGAGCACCTTAACACAACCGTATAAGACAGCTTATGACACCCCCCCCCCCCACAATCCCCCTCATTTTACTCTGTAGACCAGTGCTTGCTATACAGATGCCGGTATCATCGTTTATCACATCACTGAAAATGATTTACTGTTGCTACCGCGCTGTGTTGTGTGTTGTGTGTGTGTGTGTGTGTGTGTGTGTGTGTGTGTGTGTGGTGTGGTGTGTGTGTGTGTGTGTGTTGAGTGAATGCAGCAATGCCTACTGTGATTTATGATCTGATCTACATGCTTTTTTTTTTTTTTTGCCCCCCCCTCCCCCTTCCCTCCCTCCCCCTCCCCAACCACCCCGTACCACTGAGCCATGTTATGTTTTCGTGATTTACAAATAATTGCGAGATATGCCAACACCATTTTTGCAAATTTATACATCTTATTTATTCATTATCATTTCAATGCATTTTCAATGATTTTGCTGTTCCTGTATGTTTATTACTATTAATAGTGGTAGTATTATATTTTATTTGTTTATATATTGTTTATCCTGTTTAAATATTAATCGAGTTTGTAAAACATTTTTAGTTTTAGTTTTTATATAATAGTTTCTCCATTTTTCACTTATTCGGTAGCAAGGTCTAGTTGTTAGTCAGGTCTAAATGAACCTAAACTACAATCCTTGGAAAGTAAAGTTTTCGAGTTCGAGTTCTCTCTCTCTCTCTCTCTCTCTCTCTCTCTCTCTCTCTTATAGTATCGGTCATTAGCAGCTAGGCCAAGTTCTCCCCTTTCGCAGACCCGCTTTCATTATCTGTCTTTATAAAGAGTATCAAAATTCAGTTTAGGTGCTTTGGCAGCAAGTCTCTATTGTTATTTTCAAAATCTACTTTCATTACAAGTCTAGACAGCTTGCTAATTAGTCTATTTTTTCTTCTATTCTTTACAAGAATCTCTAGATGGTATAGGGTGCGAATTTTCTCCCATGCCTGAGAAGAAGGCCACAATATTAGTGGTCTTTCTTTGATGGTTGTCTAGACCTATTTGGTCATGCCAGATTCCATTTCTGAATTCGCGTCCTCTTTAGACTGCCCGAAGAATGTCACTGATCTGTTTGCCAAGGTAAGTGATTATTGTTTCAGACAGATGCGGCTACTGGTTCGGGTCCAAAATACTCATAATCTTTCTTCGGAAAAGCATGCGTGCCGAATTTTCTTTTTTCACAGATAAGGTTCCGTTATTAGTTCGGGGGTAACTTTTAGGGGGATGGTGAGAGAGAGAGAGAAGAGAGAGAGAGAGAGAGAGAGAGAGAGAGAGAGAGAGAGAGAGAAAAGGAGAGAGAGAGAGAGAGAGAGAGGAGAGAGAGGACGAGAGAGAGAGAGAGAGAGAGAGGAGAGAAGAGAGGGGAGATTGATTGACTGATTGAACTTTATTCTAACGGTCGAAGACATTACCCACAAAGGCAGACTCACATATCTGCCGTTGCTACAGTACTACTAATCACCAAGACATTCACAGTGAAATATTATTATAGAAGGCTATAGACAAATATAACATCAGTAAAAACAAATTTAAAAATAAATAAATAACAACAACAACACACATAAAACCAGACAGCGAAAAAGTCTAAAACTCAGTTAAACACACACTCACACACACACACACACACACACACACACACACACACACACACACACACACACACACACACACACACACACACACACACACACACACACACAAACTGGGTAATTTACAGAGAGAGTAGGGGAAGGGGAGGGATAAAAACCAAAAAACACACACAACAACTACAACAAAAATATAAACAAATTAATAAGTGAAAGATATAGAAGGAATATATACAGATACACATACATGTATATATACAGACATGTATGCACATATTACACTCACACACACACACACACACACACACACACACACACACACACACACACACACACACACACACACACACACACACACACACAAGCGCGTGTACAAACCCCCTCCACATACACACACATACATGGCAATGATGTGGCAATGAATATTCTAATAGCACTGCGATGATAACAATATACTACTGTTACTACCGCTAATACTATAAACAGAAATTGGAAAGATAAAAG
This sequence comes from Alviniconcha marisindica, assembly GCA_018857735.1. Classification (NCBI taxonomy): domain Eukaryota; kingdom Metazoa; phylum Mollusca; class Gastropoda; family Provannidae; genus Alviniconcha; species Alviniconcha marisindica. The sequence continues at coordinate 15,805 of JABMCL010001582.1, forward strand.
GAATAAAACATCATTTAAGTTAAAATTTTGTATACTTAGCACAGAGCTAGTACACAATCAAGACAAGAAATGTACCTCACCATCCAAGGAAAATATATCCATATATTTAAAACATAATTGCACGCACACGCTTGGGCGTGCGCACACACTTATACATAAACACATAAAATGCCAGGTGTATCAAACATTAGGAAACTAAATACTGTACGGTTCAAGACTGAAAACGTATATGTTACATTCAGTACGGAAATGTTGGAAAGCTTTAGATTTGAATGTGCTCACTGAGCATGCTATTTTAAGACTTCTAGGTAGCGCATTCCAACAAAAGGATCCAGAATAAGCAAAACTCATAAATGTCAATTCTTGTTTTGGGCAAAATAAGAATGCTGTTCCGTGAACTATGGTCGTTGCGCTCTTCAGTGTGGACAAGCTGTCTCAGATATTGGGGTTATTTGTTATGGATAACTTTATGCACTAAGATACATTCATTACTCTGAAGATGATCTTTTAAAGGTAATGGACCATATGAAATGTGCCCTCGTCCAGTTAGCATTGGCGAAGCAGCACAAAGAACTTTGACTGCACGTTTGTGTACAGCTTTAAGTTTTTTGATATGTACATCACTGCAGCCATCCCATACATTAGAGACATAATTAATTCGGGCCATAATGTGAGCGTGAAAAAACGTATTACAAGCTTCACTGTTACAAAAGTGTCTGAGGCGAGAGAGCAAATACACATTTTTAGCAACAGCGTTAGTAATACTGTTAATATGAGCTTGCCATTTAAGTTGGTCATCAAGAATAACACCAAGGTGACGATGTTCTGAAACTTGCTCTATTACCTGTGAATTCAACATGAGACGAAGAGGAGGTATACCACGCTGATGCTTTTGACGCGTGGCTACTACCATACTTTTGGTTTTCTCTGGGTTGAGCAACATTGCATTCGCAGAACGCCATTCAGTTTAATTCTTGGATACTTGGCTGCAGCTTAGCATTTATAGCAGCTATGTTATTTCCAGAAGCAGAAAGAGACGAATCATCAGCAAACATGTCACAATCAACTTCAGTAGATGAAATACTCAACGGGAGATCATTTATATAAATACTGAAGAGAAGAGGTCCAAGAACAGACCCCTGTGGAACTCCAACTTTGACAGAGCCCTCAGGTGAATAACGTCCAGCATCAAATACTTTCTGTTTTCTTTGGCTAATATATGATTAAAAAAAACTGAATGGCATTGTCGCTTAACTGATACAGTTTTCATCTTTTTCAATAAAATTTGATGGTCTATAAGGTCAAAGGCTTTTTTTTTAGATCTAAAAAGATAACATCATTCAACTTTGAGTCATTTATGGAGGATAGTACCTGTCAACAAGACAGGTAAGTGCTGATTGACATGAGTGTTGTGGTCGAAATCCTGACTGATGTGTATGGATTAGGTTGAATTTGTCAAGATATTTGAGCAGGTGCTTATGCATGTGCTTCTCCAAGGGTTTAGAGATTGAAGACAAAACAGAGAGAGAGAGAGAGAGAGAGAGAGAGAGAGAGAGAGAGAGAGAGAGAGAGAGAGAGAGAGAGAGAGAGAGAGAGACAGACAGAGAGACAGACAGACAGACAGAGAGAGACAGACAAACAGACAGACAGACAGACAGACAGACAGACAGACAGGCAGGCATGCATAGACACGTAGAGAGAGAGAACTCGAACTCGAAAACTTTAATACTCAAGGATAGTAGCGTTAGGTCCATTTGGACCTATCTAACAGCCAGTCCTTGCTATGCTACAAATACAAATAAACACGACAATACCACAAACAAATATTATAAGCACGATTAAGCAACTGATTAATGCAGTTTCACAGTTCCTACAAATGTGCAAAAACATCAGAATAAAATTTCTTTTATGGGCATACATGTATACAACACTCAAATATTTAGGCAAACGTGTAATTCAAACAAATCTGTCCAAATTTGACGAAAGGTTATTCTCAGACAAAATAAATACATAATTTTATATTTTGAGGCAGGTAGTTCCAGAGGGACGCTCTAGCGAAGGATATGCTAGTTTAAAAAAAGTCAAACCTTGGCCTTGGCACGTAAGGTTATTCCTGGAGTTGGAGAGAGAGAGAGAGAGAGAGAGAGAGAGAGAGAGAGAGAGAGAGAGAGAGAGAGAGAGAGAGAGAGAGAGAGAGAGAGAGAGAGAGAGAGAGAGACAGACAGACAGACAGACAGACAGACAGACAGACAGACAGACAGAGACAGACAGAGACCAGAGACATAGACAGAGAGACAGAGAGAGACAGAGACAGACAGACAGACAGACAGGGAGACAGACAGACAGAGAGGGTATCGTCTTATAATTATTCCAAAAACGACGGTACTTGTGATTATAGCTGAGTCAGGCCACGACGAAGCAGGGTCCGCAGGAGCACAAGACGAACGTGTACCGGGGCGAGTCCCAAGACAAATGAATGGCACGGAAGCCCGAGATAGCTTCGGGCCATCCTGCAGAGGGGCGGGCACCGCTCGGGGGCTCCTTGTCTCCTGTCAGTCCGGCGATCAATCAAAACCGCGCGTTTGGAAATCAATCAAGACGACACTCAGTGCACTGTGCCGGCGTCCACATGCAGTAAGCTATCACTGGGGTAAGAGCCAGTGTTGTTAATGTTCGCGGGACACCATTTCTCAGGCTCTTCTACCCCCCTCGGCTTTCTACCCCACCCCGACCCCTTCAACCCATCCGTTGACCAGGACGTGTACCGCACCTTCGACGGTTGGTCGAATAGTTTGCACTTAGCCTTGCACTGCACACGGAGACTAGGGAAATTTGGAAACAAGCCCGTTGAACAGGTTAATCAAAATGTCCTTTGTGTGAATAGAAAACGAAACACAGAAAAGAAGAAGACAACAACAACAACAACAACAACAACAACAACAACAAAAACAAAACAAAAAGAGAGAAAAAGGAAGAAAGGATCGATTGTTTCATCAGCAATGTAATATTGATTTCATACTATCGCTTCCGTCACCACATTATCTGGGTCCACTAGCGTCAGTGTTTTCGATGGATGCTTGACATTTAACACCCAGTCAACCATGAAGGGTCGTATCATGGCCAAGCCCGTCATCAGATCATAATTATATGCAGCAGTCTGGGTCACAGTTCACCGTGCGGTACAGTCAACAATAAGCACAGATCATTTAAGTCGAAATGTAGAAAAGAAAAGAAAAAAAGAAAAAAGAAAAAGAAAAAAGAAAAACAAGAACAAGCAAGTAGTTAATAGTTGAGGCGTTACATTTAGATCTGGAAGACCTTAAATTAAACACAGTTAAGTCAATAGTCACCAGTGCATATTTTCATTTCACACCTTCACAAATATTTCATGCATAAACATTTATATTTCAGTCCATTTATACGTCACGCCTCTTACAGTTTCGTTCTCACAAGCTTTCGCTCTGGCCGCTGTGTTCTGCTGCACTGTCATGTGGAAAGGCACCACGATCTGAGTGTGAATCCAGCGATGAGAGCAACGCAGTCTGCCTTATTCGTCTGCAGCCGAAAGAGAGCCGGACGTAATGGGGAGGGGGGGGGGGGGGGGGGGTTGGGGGGGGGGTGGGTGTTACAGGGGATCTGGAACCCCATTTCACCTTCCACCCCGTCAATTTGTTTCGCTTTATAAAGTAACAACTGAGGTTTGAAAGCGCAAATGGTGGTTGCTCTCTCTGTCTGTCTGTCTGTCTGTCTGTTTCTGTCTGTCTGTCTCTGTCTGTGTGTCTGTGTGTCTGTGCGTCTGTATGTCTGTCTCTGTCTCTCTGACACTGTGTGCGTGATTAAATTTGAGGTGATACAGTTATAAAAATTGTAAATTAAGCTTACCACTGTTTATTGTAGAAATCAAGGCTATGGTGTTTTACATGATTATGTTAAATATGGGCGCGTCAACAATCTTAAACAAAAAGCAAGACTAATAACCTATAATAGGTCAGGAGGGGCCACCCGTGTATTGCACAATTGCTAGAATTCTATCGCTGCCTCTTCAGGAATCTCCCTCCCCGCGCCCAGTTCTACCCTGACTCTTCAGGACCCCCCCACCCCCACCCCCCAATCCCCCGGCCACCCAGTTCTACCCCTGCCTCTTCAGGAATCTCCCTCCCCCCGGTTCCCTAGTTCTATCTCTGCCTCTTCAGGAATCTCCCTCCCCACGGCCCCCCAGTTCTACCCCTACCTCTTCAGGAGTCTCCTTCACCCCCCAGTTCTACCCCTGCCTCTTCAGGAATCTCCCTCACCCCCATTTCTACCCCTGCCTCTTCAGGACCTCCCCCCTCCCCAGTTCTACCCCTCCTCTTCAGGACTCCACCCCATTTACCTGCCTCTTCAGGAATCTCCCTCACCCCCAGTTCTACCCCTGCCTCTTGAGGACCTCCCCCCACTCCCCAGTTCTACCCCTGCCTCTTCAGGACCCCCCCCCTCCCCAGTTCTACCCTGCCTCTTCAGGACCCCCCCCCCCTCCCCCCTCTCTGACCCCTTGCCTCTTCAGGACCCCCCCTCCCCAGTTCTATCCCTGCCTCTTCAGGACCCCCCCCCCTCCCCAGTTCTACCCCTGCCTCTTCAGGACCCCCCCCCCCCCATCCCAGTTCTATCCCTGCCTCTTCAGGACCCCCCCCCCAGTTCTACCCCTGCCTCTTCAGGACCCCCCCCCCTCCCCAGTTCTATCCCTGCCTCTTCAGGCCCCCCCCCCTCCCCAGTTCTACCCCTGCCCTTCAGGACCCCCCCCCCCTCCCAGTTCAACCTTGCCTCTTCAGGACCCCCCCCCCTCCCCAGTTCTACCCCTGCCTCTTCAGGACCCCCCCTCCCTATTCTATCCCTGCCTCTTCAGGACCCCCCATCCCAGTTCTACCCCTGCCTCTTCAGGACCCCCCCTTCCCCAGTTCTACCCTGCCTCTTCAGGACCCCCCCCCTCCCCAGTTCTATCCTGCCTCTTCAGGACCCCCCTCCAGTTCTACCCCTGCCTCTTCAGGACCCCCCCTCCAGTTCTACCCCTGCCTCTTCAGGACCGCCCATCCCTTTCCCATGTACCAGGTCAGGCCCTGAGAGCTATAACTTATTTTAAAGAGTATTTGGCAACCGCTCTTCTGGCTTTTGGCGCGGGACACCATCTTTGTCGTTCTGATTGGCTGAAGCTGTTGGTGTTATTGGCAGCCCCGAACCCTCCGGTGATAAGGCTGAGTGGCGCGACCCTGTCACCGCTGGTTTTCCACGTGGAAAGTAGGCCGAATTTCCCCTGGGAGCAATTTCCATTTGAGTCAACAAGGTATGCAAAACTGATCCAAACAAGTGCTTACAGCAGATTGGATTGAGTCAAGAGGAACCACAATGTGGTGTGTGTCTCCAATGTGTGTGTATGTGTGTGTGTGTGTGTGTGTGTGTGTGTGTGTGTGTGTGTGTGTGTGTGTGTGTGTGTGTGTGTGTGTGTGTGTGTGTGTGTGTGTGTGTGCGTTGTGTGTGTGTGTGTGTGTGTGTGTGTGTGTGTGTGTGTGTGTGTGTGTGTGTGTGTGTGTGTGTGTGTGTGTTTGTGTGTGTGAAAGAGAGAGGGGGAGAGACAGCGAGGCAGAGAGACAAAGACAGATAGAGACATAGACACAGAGAGACACAGAGAGACAGGGTGAGACAGACAAACAAAGAGAGAGTTTTTCTTTTCTGGTCACAATTTTCTCTTTTCAAGCCGCTGCTTGAGAAAGAAAACCCTTTCTGTTTCCACGCGTAATGACAAATCCTGAAAACCCCAATGAAGAAATTAAAAAAAAAAACAAAAAAACATCGTCATACAAATGGTAGGAAACAGAAATTCAATCAGCTTGAAAAGAGAGAAGAAGCGGGACCGTACCGTACCACCGGAGGCCAGTGTCTTCTGGGTATCCAGCGGTCGTGGCAGCAGTTTGGTTAATATTTGCTCATCACTTCACTCTCTCACACAAAACTCCAAACGACATTGTGCAGACGGACGGAATGAGAGACCAGGGAGGAGAAAAGCCCGGAGGGAGGGAGGCTTTTCCTCCTCACTAGTTTTTGCCTGGACGCCAAAGAAGAGCACCCCGGGGAGTTGCAGCTAATTTGAAGACACAACAAATCTTTGCCTTCATTCCATTTACTGTCAGTAAGTCGAATTACCCGGCATCCCCCAGTAGGCGGGCCTACGGAGAGGCAGCCGTCTAAGTGATAAACTCGGGCTATTCGTTTAAACTCCCACAAAATCATCGCCGCTACGCTGAGATACAAGTTTTTTTTCCTTTTCTCTCTCCTCTCTCTCTCTCTCTCTCTCTCTCTCTCTCTCTCTCTCTCTCTCTCTCTCTCTTTTTGTTATTTTTTATTGTTGTTGTTTTTCTTCTTCTTCTTCTTCTTCATCGTCGTCGTCGTCATCGTCGTCGCCGCCGCCGTGTACATCATCATCATCTTCTTCTTCTGGTTCACTGGGCTCAAAGCACTAACTACCTACCTACCTACCTACCTACCTACCTACCTAACTAACTAACTAACTAACTCTTTTTATTCTTAGCTCTGATGTAACCGTAAGTGATTGACTGTGCCCAAAGCACTAACTATAAATCTTCTCCTTCTTCTTCTTCTTCGGCTTCTTCTTCGGCTTCTTCTTCTTCTTCTTCTTCCGGGGAGACAATTCTCAAAGGAGCAACAACTTCGCTTGGTCGGCTGGACTCAGCCTCAAGGCTAATGGTGCGATCGGCTGTGTCTGAATTTGGTCGGCGGAACTCGGCTCTTTCCGCAAACTTCCGTGACACAAACGGGGACAGCTCGAGAATTAACTCCTTCGCTGCCATGATGTCATTTTAAAAACGACCACTAAAACTGGGAAATTTGAAACCGTTAAGCCTTTTTGTCTTCTTTTTCGCACTGGCATGTGAAAGGACTTTATCAAAACGCATAGCATTTAAAGTAGATGTTATAGGACCGGAAAATACACTGTTTACAGGCACGTCTGTGCATCTTCCAGCCAGGAAATTTTACAGGTTGGGGCAGTGAAGGGGTTAAACTGCACAAGAACGGCGGGAGAATTTTCTTCTCCAGGGTCGGCTTTCTGTGCTGACTCTTATTTCGGCATCCGTTCCACCCCCGTGTTACCGCAGTAGCACGTAAAAGACCCCGGTCATTCTGCTAAAAGTGCAGGTGGCAGGTTACGGCTAAACACGCATACACCTTACGTATGTGGCTTTGCATGAAGTGACATGGTGCATGATTGTATGGTGTACACAGAACTTGCGCCGAGACGGCTGCAGTTTCATGTGGCACCAGCCATGTCAGCGCTGTAAGTACACCACTTCGGTGGATATAAAAAATAAAAAAAAAACGCGCTATGAAAAGCTAGTCACTCACATAGAACCACATGCGAGCGCAGTGAGTCTGCTCAAGAGAGCGGAGAATAGCGCTATATAAGCGATCATCAATCAATCAATCAAAGTACAGGCTCTGTGACGTGTACAGAGATCACCTCAGTGGAGTGTCCTATTCTAGCCTAAGCATATTTCTACACTAAAGTAGCGGCGGCTCCGCGCGCTTGTCGGCTCTCTGCGCTTAGTCCCTGTAACTTGGACGTTCGCACAAACATACCATATGTCAACTGAAACAATATTAGGAAACTAGTACTGTATGATTTGAGACGGAAAACGTAAGTGTTACAGTCAATACGAAAATGCTGAAGAGCTTTACTAACTTTCTACTATATACCAACTGAGCATGCGATTTTAAGATTTGTGGGTAGCGCATTCCAAGAAAAAAGGTCTAGAATACGCCAAACTCATTTTATAGATGTCAGTTTTTGTTTTCTGTAGTATGAGAATGCTGTTCCGTGAGCTTTTGTCGCTGCGTGCTCCAATGTGGAGATACTGCCACAGATATGGGGATGATTTGCTATGGACAACTTTGTGCACTAAGGTACATTTATTATACTGAATATGCTCTTTTAAGGGTAACGGACCATATTGAATATACCTTCGTCTAGCTAGCACTAGCGAAGCATCTCAAAGAACTTTACTGCACGTTTGTGTACAGACTTACGATATTTGATATGCCCATCACTACAGCTATCCAATACATTAGAGACATGATTAATTCTTGATATAATGTGTGCGTGAGAGAACCTGTTACAAGCTTCACGGTTACAAAAGTGTCTGAGGCGAGAGAGCAAGTACACATTTTTAGCAGAATGTATGCGATTTTTTTAGCGTACCGATTGTGTGTGTGTGTGTGTGTTGTGTGTCGTTGTGGTTGTGTGTGTGTGTGTGTGTGTGTGTGGTGTGTGTGTGTGTGTGTGTGTGTGTGCTGTGTGTGGTGTGTGTGTGTGGTGTGTGGTGTGCGTGTGTGTGTGTGTGGTGTGCTGTGTGTGTGGTGTGTGTGTGTGTGCAGTAAGTCGTGCGTGCGTGCGTGCGTGCTGTGTGTGTGTGTGTGTGTGTGTGTGTGTGTGTGTGTGTGCGTTGCGCGCGCGCGCGTGTGCGTGTGTGCGTGCGTGCGAGCGAGCGAGCGAACGCGTGCACGCTTTTGCCACGCGTGCGTGAGTGTTTAGGCGTGTGAGTGTGTGCAAACCTATCTATGGCCAGGATCCGGATGGCTATACAATTATTGATAAATTCAGTCGGGTTGCCCAAGTTTGCATGATCATTGTTCTCCAGACAAGCGCAGGACAGAACGTTTACACTGGCATGTCAGTGTTTCCTCTCGTGATTTTATCATCCGCAACCAAGCAGAACACGGAGATAATTAAATACCGCATTACCCCCAAGCCTCACGACAGCAAAGGGAACAGATTTCAGATATTGTCATTCTCCACACCGGCTTGCTGACACGAAAACCAGGTTGCTTTGACAAAGTGCAGGGCTATCTTTGTCATTATTAAAAACAGTTGTTTTTTTTGTTACTTTTTTTTTTTAAATTCTCATTCATCCCTTTTTCGTTTACCCGTTATTTATGGCAATATTGACATCTATTACAAATTGTTCGGAATTCGATCAATGGCGACGCTCGAAAGATGCATTGTACAATATGCACGGGTTGGTGTGCGTGCGAACGTGCATGTTGCGTGCTGCTGGTGTGTGTGTGTGTGTGTGTGTGTGTGTGTGTGTGTGTGTGTGTGTGTGTGTGTGTGTGTGTGTGTGTGTGTGTGTGTGGTGTGTGTGTGTGTGTGTGTGTGTGTGTGTGTGTGTGTGTGTGTGTGTGTGTGTGTGTGTGTGTGTGTGTGTGTGTGTGTGTGTGTGTGTGTGTGTGTGTGTGTGTGTGTGTGTGTGTGTGTGTGTGTGAATTAGATCGCAGATGCATATTTATGTATATTATGTCTCTCTCTCTCTCTCTGTCTGTGTGTCTGTGTGTCTGTGAGTCTGTGTGTCTGTGTGTCTGTCTGTCTGTCTGTCTGTTTCTGTTTCTGTTTCTGTTTTTGTCTCTGTCTCTGTCTCTGTCTGTCTCTGTCTGTCTGTCTGTCTGCCTGTTTGTCTGTCAGTCTGTCTGTCTGTCTGTCTCTGAAATATTTGAACAGCAGCCTCAACACGTCAACATCAACATTGCACTACTGGTTCTGTAACATATCGGTTCGTTTTCATGTATGATGTTTGATTTGTTTGTGTGACTTTATTTTATAGAAGAATATGCCAAAGTTTAATTTGTTATGTTTGATGCCCCTATCCCATTAAAAGAACTCTGAAACTCCTTCATTTTAGGCCTTAGCAAGATATTTTATGACTTACGGTACATACGATTTTTTCCGAAGTTAATTTTGCCTCAGTGGCAATGGTTGCAGAGCGGATGCTTCAAGTACGTGACAATTTAGCGTTCCTTGATTCTTCTGCATAAAGTATGTTTCTAAATACAAGGTAATCAGCACAAGACGATGCGAATCTCTTATGGGCCTTCATTAACTTCATCTCTATTACACCGATGCATTTCTCGCTTCGTTTCGCTCCCACACAACGGCTCACTGGAACTAATTTTCAGTTTTACTTCCACCAGAATTTGGAAACTTTCATCTTGTGACGCTTTCTCCTATGCTCCAACGCCAGCTACCACGTGAATAATGGATATTTCGGCGCCATACGATAGCAGAGTAGTACTTTGATTGGTTCACAAAACGACCAATCAGGCACGTTCAGCTCTCTTAGATCCGATTCGCCTTTGTCACTTATGACTCCAAGCTGAGAAGAAAGCTGCCCCGAGAGTGTCTTCCCTTTTATGTAGCCGTGCTGAATGGCTAGACTATCCTCAGATTCCCGGGTCTTCATTTGGCGCTGTCTGGGGTTGTTGTTTTGTTCACATTTGCTTGGTAGCTATTGTAACGGTCACGATTCTTCGGGGAACCCCCAAGTGTGATCGGAGAAATTCATAGGAAAGGAATCGTGATCAAACAGACGCAGGCGTGATTCAGGTTTTAACTAGTGAAGAGGAATACGCTTGTAAATAATACAAGAAAGATGACGCTAATTGTCAGCGTTAACAAGCGACGGTACTATGTTCGTAGGTGGCCGATGTGGTCAATGTCATTGTCCAAGTATTCTTTGTGATCGTTCTTAATGGTGAGTATATAATTATACTAATATAAACTGGTCAAAATAAGACTTTTCGAAACACGCGCTGTTTTGTTAGTAAATCCAGACTTGCTACCGTGTACGACAGTTTGACTACCCATCGTTGTATCCAAGCTAATCACACCCAAAGCCATAACTGTATTCTCACCTACACATGCAGCCTTAATAGAGGATTTGTTTTATATATCTGTATTTCAGTTCAGTAGGCGGCACCTGGATAAGTGTGAATGTATCCTGTATGACTGGCGCCTTAAGTTCTCTTGCGTTTAACTGTCTGGGGTTTATGACACTGTAGTTCGAGCTTAGCAGCGTCGAATGTGTGAACTGGATTGAGCATCATAAGACATGAGACATAAAGTTGTTTATTGTCCATGCTAAAAGGAGCCGTGCACGGAAACAGGCCTCTTGGCTGTACACCATGTTCATTTTCAACGCGAAGTAATAAACACACAGACACATACATGCCACAGAAAGGTAGAATGTATAACTCAGGCAGTTCCTGTACTCCAGACTTAAAAGTATGATACGGTGGGGTGGGGGTGGGGGGTAGGGGTGGGGGGGGTGGGGGGGGGGGCTTCAGTAGGCGTAGATTTAGATTCTAAGGGAAGGGCTTTATTCTATCCGCATACCCCCCCCCCCCCCCCCCGCCCCTTCCCCGTGGACGAGAGGAAGCGCAAAGGACTAGTTATTCAGAATAAGTGGCAGTGCGACTCCTGTGGCACCTGGAGTGCGGGGTGAAGGACACATCCCATGGTAGCCATGCAGCTTCTGTTTTGTCCATTTACCGAGTCTCAATGCATCCCTCCGTCTTCATCCCTCCGTCTTCAGCCTAAAGCCATCTGAGCAAACATAGCCCATAATCACATACCGTCATCAAACTAGTCGCTTCTGTTATGGATAAGGTCGTGAATGCCCCCACGGTTAGAAGACAAACAACTAAGTCAGCGTGTGTTTCTGATGTGTATTTTTAGCATTCGATTAATCCACATAAACGATCGACGTTTCTTTGTTGGGACAGGTGAAATCAAAGATAGCATGACCCCCCCCCCACCCTACCGCCGACACACACACACACACACACACACACACACACACACACACACACACACACACACACACACACACACACACACACACACACACACACACACACACACACACACACACACACACACACACACACAAGCACTCGCCCGAGCGAGCGCATGGGTGCACGGATACGCGTATGGAGAGAGAGAGAGAGAGAGAGAGAGAGAGAGAGAGAGAGAGAGAGAGAGAGAGAGAGAGAGAGAGAGAGAGAGAGAGAGAGAGAGAGAGAGAGAGGAAACACCTTGAAAAACAAAAACAAAAAACAAAACAAATCATCTTTTGAGAACAAAGCATACGAAAAGCAACGGTCAGATTGGACGAAGCGGTTCTATTCGAGGAAATCATAAAACTAATCTAGTGGAACAAAGAACGTGATCAGTTTTCATAATTTCCGGATTGCCTTTTCTTTTCAGTTTCACTGTGGAAAAGAACAAAATGAAACAGGGTATGGTGGTGTGTGTGTGGATGTGTGGATGTGTGTGTGTCGGGAGGGCGGGAGGGGGGGGGGAGGGGGGGGGGAGGGGATCAGTAACTGCAGCAAACGGATGGCAAATGGTGCGTGGAAAATAATCTGCAATATTGTTGTTTCTGAATTCAAAGACACGACTAGCAAACGAGGGAGGAAAAAATCCAAAGGAAGAAAGGAATGAAAGGGGGGAGGTAGTAGGGGGCGGGTGTGTGTGTGTGTGGGGGGAGGGGGGGGCAGTCAGAACAGGTCACAAACGCCCAAAAGCCATTTGTCGAAAATTAATATATGAAACGAAAATATTTTGTTTGTTTTGGTCGTTTGTTGTTGTTGTTGTTGTTATTGTTTGTTTTGGTCGCTTTTGCTGTTGATGTTTTTTTTCTTTTTTTTCTTTTCTTTTTTTCTTTCTTTCTTTCTTTTTCGTTCTTTTTTTCTTCATTAATTTTTCCTTTTTTTTTTAAAGTTCGTTTTTTCCATTCACATAAATAAATCTGTGTCTTAGTAACTGTTAGTATTCATAGTTTGTTTTTATTTTTTTATAGTTCACTGTCAGGAATTGCAAATAAGTTGCCATTTCTTTTTCCCGAAATTGGAAGGCAATAAAGTAACTGCTTTTTTTCTTCTTCTTTTTTTTCTTTTTCATTTCTGTTTTTCAGGGACGCCAGAATTTCAATCGATTGCTTTGAAGACGAAAAGCCGTCAAGACAGTAATAGGGAACTGTCAGTACTTTGTCATTTCCATAAACGAAAGACGGAGGACCAGATATCTCCCAAATTAGAGTTCCTGGTCGGACTATTACAAATAACAAAGTATTCTGGTGGAAAACGTAGACAGTTGCGCTTCGGTGAATTTATTTGTAAATTTTGATGGATTATGCATCTTTAAAGAGTAGTTATAAAAAAGTCATGTTTAAGCAATACAGAACGGGTTGTAATTCTGTTTTAACTGGCTAAAGCAATATGCATGTTTTCAGACGAGCAGGATACATCAATACTTAAGATTTCAAGATGATTATAATTATAGAGAGTGGCGTTAATCCGTGAGCCTATACAGAGCTTTCACAGTTCCGTAATTATTTCGTTTCGATTCATTTGCTCTGAATAAAATATTGTCACACACACAGACACACAGACACACACAGACACAACACACACAACACACACACACACACACACACACACACACACACACACACACACACACACACACACACACACACACACACACACACACACACACACACACACACACACACACACACACACACACACACACACACAAATCGGTTCATTTTGAAGCAAATCTAGGGCAGGATTAAGCCTGTCAAAAGAATAGAGCTTCCCATTTCATTCACTTGGGCATTTTATTCCTTCTCTGTATCACTTTTCTTAGCTTGTTTGTTGTTATCGGGAATTTTTAAAAAATCCACAAAGTATATTCTTTTTAACTGAATTATACAAAAAACAGTGCAAATAGACAGTTGTCTGCACTTCACGAAAGGAAAAAAGAAGAAGAAAATAATGGTGGGGGGTGGGATTGGGGGCAGAGGGGGTGGTGGGGGGTGGAGTGTCAGTGGCCGGATGGGAGGGGGGTGGATAAAGAAGAGATAGAAAAAAAAACATTCGTGACAACATTAATGAACGGCCAGAAGGACATACTGAATGTCCGAAGCGATCAGCAACGTAGGCTCCATGTTGGTAGAACAGGACTCAGCAAAGCAGGCTCCATGTTGGTAGAACAGGACTCAGCAAAGCAGGCTCCATGTTGGTAGAACAGGACTCAGCAAAGCAGGCTCCATGTTGGTAGAACAGGACTCAGCAAAGCAGGCTCCATGTTGGTAGAACAGGACTCAGCAAAGCAGGCTCCATGTTGGTAGAACAGGACTCAGCAACACAGACTCTATGTTGGTAGAATAGGACTCAGCAAAGCAGGCTCCATGCTGGTAGAACAGGACTCAGCACGACAGACTCCATGTTGGTAGAACAGGACTCAGAACCACAGACTCCATGTTGGTAGAACAGCGCTCAGTACCACAGACTCTATGTTGGTAGAACAGGACTCAGAACCACAGACTCCGTGTTGGTAGAACTGGACTCAGCATAGCAGACTCCGTGTTGGTAGAACAGCTCTCAGCACCATAGACCTCATCTGTTACAGCAGCGCTCGGGAGCCTCCACCTCGTTGACACAGCGAATTAACACTTTGGCTACCACCAAATTGACCAGCAACTTAGACAGTATTAACCCTATCTAGCCGGCTGAGTATTTGCCGCCTCGCCTCCCAATGGCGGCAGATCGGCGGACATCCGAGATCAATGAATGGCATTAGGGCAATTCGTGTGGACGTCTCCAACTTCCCGTGCTGCTTAGCGGGTAAGTCCGTTTGAGCAAGGAACAGTTAGGCCAACTTAAAAGGAACGGTCATCACTGCCTTCTAACGAGTGGTTAGGAGATCCTACACCTTTCCTCCGGATCACATTAGTCCCTCCGTCTACCGAGGGGAAAAAAGAGGGAAGGGGGGAAGGGGGGGGGGGGGGGGGGGTCAGAAAGGAATCGATGCGAAGAGATCTGGGAGTGTTATTAGGTTTGGTACAAAAACTGGACATGAATGACTATAATCCAGAGCGTCTAACAGTCAAAAATAGCATAGGGTTCTAAAATTTCCACACCAGAACCGCGACATTTTTTGGAATATACAAAAAGAAAAAAGAAAAAAAGAAGGAGGTTATAATGTTCAAGTTTATAGTTTTAAATGTCAACAGATTTTTAAACTGCTTGAGTGGTAGTGGTAGTAAGGTACGGTGCTAAAGATTGAAACTGAACGTACATTACTGAGCTAATCTTAAATTTGATCGAGATCAGTTTTGTGCAAGTTATGTTAGTTGTTGTTATAGGCTTATTATCTCGAGTGCACGTTTGCAAGTTATGCCAGTTAGTACGGTGGATGCAGGAATTAAAGGCACCTCCGCTGAGAAATAAACCAAGAGCCTATTCGAGGTTTCACCATTGAGCATGGATGAAGCCAGAATGTGAAGTTGCATGCTTCGTCTACTGCTATCAATCTCGTATGTCTGACCGTTGACATCACTTTAGGATTCTTGGAGCTAAAGTTAGAAAGACGTGACACCCTAGTCAACGCGAGCGCGAGCGCACGCGTGCACACACACACACACACACACACACACACACACACACACACACACACACACACACACACACACACACACACACACACACACACACACACACACACACACACACACACATTGATACACACACAGAAATACAACACACTCACGCACGCACGCACGCATGCACGCACGCACACATTATTGATTACACCATATATCTCCAAAAACTGTCAGCTAACAAACAGTTTTTCGTTGGTGCTCAAATGGCCGTAAGTTTGTAACAGGAACTCAAATTATATCAGTTGTTTCTTTTATAACCACCCACGTTGCTTTCGTCAACACAAATAAAACCAAAATCGTTTCAGTCGAGACGGAACTCTTTTTGTACGCCTTTTCTAAGACTCTCAGCACAGAAAGTTGACCCTGGATAAGAAAATTCGCCCGCGGCTTTCTGTCACGAGTCCGACGCTCTAACCACTGAGCTATGCCCGCTCCCCACAGCTTCACAGCTACGTACTGTTACAACTGCTTCCAATGATCGAGAGGCCACACATATCGACAGGGAAGATCTCATTTTATAGGTCTCTAGTGCGCATGCCCACCTAGCGTTGTCGTCTGCTAATGGCTGACTAGTTAGCCGAGTAAATGGCAACAGTAACCAGCTGGCATTATTGTAACACTTTCCAAACAGCATTACACAAACAAAGTGTCGAGTTTCCATAATGATTTAGATTTTTTTCCGGTGGGGGGAAGGGGGGGGGGGGGGGGGGGGGGGGGGGGGCGGGGGCAGCCTGTGTTGCAATTGCAAAACCGCTGTAAAAGCTCCGACAGCCAACAGGTTGATCTATTTTATGAAGAAGACTGGTGCCCTTGCAAAGCTGTGGTGAGTTTTGTCATTGATTCAGAAAATCGATTGCTTTAGAAAAACGTGCAGCTATCGATTACTATTCGTTGCGTCAGTTAAGAAGCATAACGCTCTAGGTTGTTCGCAAAAATATTTAATGTTTCATCAAGACACATAATTAGCTCATCGATGACAGAAAGCGAATGACTGTGAGTTGTCGGAGCATCGAAAGGTGTGTCGAAAGATGTTTTATCGGATCGTCCGGATTGGCTAATCGCGTCTGTCACTCAGAGTTTGGCGACACGTTGATTGGTAGCACGATAGGGGGGAAAGTTACATTTTGTATCATCACGGACAAACTGTTACATTTCGTAGCATCACAGTGTAAAATGTTGCGTATTAAACCAGTCTGGAATGTTACATTTTGCACCAACGGAGAGAAGAATGCAACATTTTGCATTACCACAGTGGGAAATGATACATAATTATTGTATCAACAGAGAAGGAAATGTTACATTTCGTATTACCAGAGAGGGCAATGTTACATTTTATATCACGACAGAGGAAAATGATACTCTTCATATAATGACAGAGAAAAATGCTGCAATTTGTACCATCACAGAGAGAGTGGTCCACCTTATAATGAAAGGCGCATCTTATTCTTCTGTTCGTCGTCAGATTGAGAACTGTTAGGTTTTATATCAGAACACAGGGATGCGTTATTTGTTGTACTGCTGGGAAACGTGTGATTGAAACAGCTGTTTTTTTCGGAAGAGGTACAACTTTATGAAGGCAATCAATGTAAGGCATTCGTGAAATAGCTTCTCCTTCCGTTTTATGTCGTTTTTTATGCTTTGGTTTTATTAAGCGAATGGGAGAACACCGCAAGACGGCACGTAGACTGTTGAAAAGTATACCGAGGACATTTTTCTTTTCTAGGCAGTCGTCTGATTCAGCGGAAGTCTCAAGGGAACTGCAACAGACGGTTTCATTGTCGTCGGTTTAAATTCAGTCTCGACATTCACGGTGGGAGCGGATCAGCCTATAGCACGGAATAACCGTCTGGCATTCTCTGAAAGGTATTCGGTCTACCCAAATGGTCTCATGAAAAGGAAAACTGTTTGTGATAATAGCATAGTACATAACTGGCCGTCGGGGCTCAATTTCAAATTCCTGATGCTGACGGTCAGTTCGAACATTGAGCGTCATAAGATTCTGTCAGCCTGAGATGACAGTCAAGTTGACTGGGCCCTGAATATGCAAGCAAACACAGAATCAAAGAGCCGGGCATATCTCATTTATTGTTAGTTTCGTGAAATATAGTTTTCATCTCTATGTAAATGAGCTCATCGCCCATAAGTAGCAAGCTTGTTGATGAGCCCATGGCCATTCATTGTATCTTTATTTTGTCTTGAATAAATTCCTGTTTAAACGAAAGAGCCGGGCATCAGCCATACAATTAGCCCTAATTCAGACAGATTACGAACCCGAGTGATGAGAGCGTATGGGGCAGTGGGAATTTTGACAACTAAAAAAAGTACTTATCCAGATAGCAGTCAGCATCATTGTATTATAACAAAATCCGTGTAGGCTCATTCGTTCTTTCGTTCATGATGCTGAAACAACGGGTGTTTCAGTCATCGAGTCATCTAAAATGCGTTTTCTTTTGTCTCCCAAGGAGAGAACTTAAAAGATGAAAGATGCCGTCGACCCGAACGACAATTTACTCCTTCTCTATTGAGTCTTCCAATTACCAACACAATAAATCAGGAAACAAGAAGGCTGCTTTCACAAATATCCTTGATATCGGCCACCGTAATTGACATGACGTAATTATCGCATTAGATGGCGGCCGAGATCACACGGGGCAAAACTCGGTGACAGGAAGTGCTTTTTGTGGTTTTATTTTCTCTCTCAGTAGAATCCGCTTTCGACGTCAGAGGAACAGACAGCCCAAGGGCGAAAATGGAAAATATTTCGACACTAAATCGGTTTGTCTGTGTCTTGTTGGGTTCCATTTAAAAGATGTTCATTTATAGTCCCTTTCGTGTTTTGATCCGTGCAACGATTGTGAAAGGAAAGCTGGGCCATAGTTGGACGAAAAAGAAACGAATCTGCTCTTTACAAATCTGCATAACTCTACGGCGAAAATGAATTAGCCTATCTGCAGAGCTTAGCACGCTCGCCGCGCGCGCCACACACACACACACACACACACACACACACACACACACACACACACACACACACACACACACACACACACACACACACACACACACTTGAGCTGGAAACTGCAGAAATTATCCGTGCGCTCGGGTTTATAGTAAACGAGTTTTGCTGGCCCCCCTGCCCCCCCCCCCCCCACCTTCCCCCCTTCCCCTCCAACGTAGACACGCCATGTCCATACCCCTAACCTCCACTATTAAATTTCTCCTATGAAACCGTATATTTCAGAGCTAATTTCATTTCAGTTCGTTTTAAGACAGGAGGAAAAATGACAATATCCAACAGGGCACTGACAAGTAGGCACATGGAAGGCTCGGTTCGATTCTGGATTCGGCTCTCCTTTCTTTTCAAAACTGGATTTGGTCGCCTTCTTGTGACTTTGACCCAATAATGAATGAAACATTAAAAT
This sequence comes from Alviniconcha marisindica, assembly GCA_018857735.1. NCBI lineage: Eukaryota > Metazoa > Mollusca > Gastropoda > Provannidae > Alviniconcha > Alviniconcha marisindica. Next base: position 34,556 of record JABMCL010001582.1, read on the forward strand.
GACTTTGATCGTTGTCCCTTATTGTAGAATCATTCGTTTGGTGACAGTATATCGTTAGATGTAGTCTCTCTCTCTCTCTCTCTCTCTCTCTCTCTCTCTCTCTCTCTCTCTCTCTCTCTCTCTCTCTCTCTCTCTCTCACACACACACACACACACACACACACGCACACACACACACACCTCATGGATCTTGACTCTTGGTCCTCGTTTGTACCTCTCCGGAGACAACTCGCGTTAAACAGTTAGTCTGACAATCGAACAAGTGCAACTCGACTCTTCTCCATTATGGATGTATCTGGTGTACTGCGAACAAACTTTGTCAAAACTCTGTTCACCTTCTGTCGTCACTTGTCTACGTCTGCGTGGCTGATGGCCGGGAGAGAATCGGTTTTGCGCAAGGCCTGACAATGGATGAAGTGCACGGCCAACGGAAGCCAGTTCCATTGCAGCAAAAGCTCCTCTCCTACATCGTCAGCACCGACTGTGGTTGCCACGTTTTTGTGTCGCTTATTAGGGGATTAGAGCAAGCCGCAAATTGCTGGAGCTGTTCCTTTTTATGATGTTGTTCTTTATTGCCACCTTCAGCCGCAATTACCTCCCCTGCTGTTTTGTCCTGGACACTCGAACAGAATAAAAAACGTCATCAGGGAGGATACAGCTGTCTGTGTGTGTGTGTGTGTGTGTGTGTGTGTGTGTGTGTGTGTGTGTGTGTGTGTGTGTGTGTGTGACATGGGATGTTGTAGCCGATCAGTGCTTTGCTGTATGTATACGACTCGCATAGTCGATTTCGTGGATCTCCGTACGCTAGTGGTCGAAGGAATGATTTAATTATGCTGATATCCAGCGCTCAAGGAGTTTTTAGCTACTGACCTGGTCTCCTAGGCTAAATTCTCCCAACAGCGGTCAGTTGATTCTAGACAATTACACCGGTCACACTACTGGTCTACCCGATTGGCACCTTGTCATAAATTTACTCAACACGGGGTATTGATGAACAGAGTGGGGTTTATCCAGACGAAAAACGGTTTGACTGAAAACATATATGCGCACGCGCGGCCCCCACCCCCCCCCCCCCCCCCCCCCCCCGCCACAACAACCTACGCACTTGCAACCAGCCTGCCCCCTCCCCACACACCCAACACACACACACACACACACACACACACACACACACACACACACACACACACACACACACACACACACACACACACACACACACACACACACACACACACACACACACAACATTTGTCAGAGGGCTAAACTTTCCCTTCTAACAGAGAAACTGAAAGTATAAGGATAAAGATCTCATTATATGGCATAACCTATTATATTTAGTTACTTCCGCTATCGTTATTTGTATGCTAGCATCTGACTGGTTGACAATGCTTGGCGAAAAGGTGAATACCGTCCATCACCGCCCATGCAAATTGAACCATGTATCTGGCAGATTTGAGATCTGCAGACGTGGGCGAACGAGGGTTGTTGTTGTTGATGTTGTTGTTGCTGTTGTTGTTTTCACGGGCAGAGGAGATGGGGTTGTCAACTGATTGGCTGTACTAGGGTGACAGATATACCTGCCGATAGATAAGCCAGCGTAATGCTGATATCTAGTATGTAGGCCTACGGACTGAGGAGCTTGAGTCAGATGAGTCACTGAGTTAGGCTAGACTACGTATAAGCTATTCCACATCCAGGCTGTTAGGCTCCTGGGCTGTAGCCTATAGCCCTGTCTACTTCATGAGATTAGGAATTGTATTTCTCGGTGTTTAACGTTTAACGTTTAACGTTAAGTTGACTCCGGGGAGGTGCTGGCAGAGACCACGACCCCAGGAGTTTCGGGAAGAGCAATGCTATATTTAATTAGCGTTTCACCGTCACCACCGCTGCTGCATTAAAGGAGTTAGAAATACCGTTTATTTTCACGTTGCAGTAGCTGTGAGGAGCGAAGATCAAAACACGCAAGGGGTTAACAGCAAACGCTTTTCTTTTTCAATTGGACACGATAATCAAGTTTCTCGTTTGCTTTAAAAAAAAAAGTTAAAAATAAAAATAAAAAAATATATATATATATATATATAATATTCTTTTGAAATCTGTGTCTTTACATGACATAATATGACATCGGACAGAGGTTGTGAGCACAGGCTAAACAGTACAGGTCCGACAAACGATCCCTGAGGAACACCAAAAGCAAGGCACGGATCAGCGAAAATTAACGAGTTGTGACACAGCGGACAGGGGAAAAAAGTCCAATGAAAAAATAAACAGACATAAATTGTTCTTGATTGTGGCGGCAGATTTGCACAAAGAACACACTACCAGGTAACCCACGACAAACACACCATCCACAGTGAATAATCTGAAACAATGAGAAAGTAATGAAAAAACAACAACCCCAAGGCATCAGAGCGAAACACATATGGCCTGCCAGGCGCGCGATCGCTCACTCAGTCGCCTGCCACATATTAAAATCACCTTGGGCATTTATTGTGACATGTTCAAAACCGAAGTTCAGTAAAATTATTATTAAAACTATTGTATTGTGGTTTGTCCAATGACTGGCTGGCAGGAACACTGTATTTATACGAATATGTTGTGTGGGGATTTTTTTTTGTATGCCTGGATCGTTAGAGCGAGACAATGCAACAAAGAGGAGTGTTTAGCATATATCAGCGGAGAAAGGGTTGGTTGGGTAGCTCTTGAAATTTAACGTCCCCGTCAACCGCACTGGCTCACCTCATGAATAAATGAAGAAAGAAGAAGAAGAAGAAGAAGAAGAAGAGAGAGAGAGAGAGAGAGAGAGAGAGAGAGAGAGAGAGAGAGAGAGAGAGAGAGAGAGAGAGTACGTAAATTGGTGTTTTACGCCCAGTCAACCAGTGCGGTTATATCAGGGCGAGAGAGACAGACAGACAGAGAGAGACAGAGACAGAGATAGAAAGACAGAGAGAGGGAGAGACAGAGAGACAGGCAGACAGACAGACAGACAGACAGACAGACAGACAGGACAGACAGACAGAGAAAGCCAACCATCCTGCAAGACAGACAGACAGAGACAGAAAAAGAGAATAGCAAGAAAATATCTCAGATCTTGTTTTTGTTTGTTAAGAACCTGTGTCATAGAACAAGTCTGACATTAAAAGAACGCCGGCCTGACAAGTGCGATTACCCAGGAAACGCTTGTTTCGTGTTATTTTCTTTCCCGAAGCAGTAATGGCAGAAATGATGAATAATGTTCAGGGAAGCACAAGCTCCTTTACAGTCCCTTCGATACCAAGTTAACAAGACGAGTGACATTTTGAACTGGCGAGCCTTGCGTGGAAGGTGGATCAGGTAGCGGCATCATCCTTGGCAGTCGCTGTGTGGGGGTCTCGGGAGAAAAAAAAGAATTCCGGGCTGTCAATCATTTGGGCAGCTTAGCCAATCGGAAATTCACAACTAATGTTGCGCGCGAAACGTCCTTAGAGCGTTGGCATGTTCGGTTCTCACAGAGTAAGTCAGAATAGTGTATCGCTTTCCGCCTTTCCAATTTCTGCCTTTCTAGCTCATTCAATTACATTATCTTTACCAGCACATTGTGACGTGTGCAATAAACAGCGGGTTAGAATGTTACTGACTTGTGGATCGATGAAATGAGCTTTGTCCTTAACTATTATAACCTTCACGGTTGACTGCACGTTAAATAGTACACACACACACACACACACACACACACACACACACACACAAACACACACACACACACACACACACACAACACACACACACACACACACACACACACATCACGCACGCACGCACGCACGCAAGCACGCACGCACGCACGCTACACGCACGCACGCACGCACCACACACACACACACACACACACACACACACACACACACACACACACACACACACACACACACACACACACACACACACGCTCGCTCGCGCGCGCAACATGCACACACACATGCGCACACAAACATACATGCACGCGCGCACGCACACACACACACACACGCGCGCACGTGCGCGCGCACGGATACACACATACACACAAACCACACACAACACACACACACACACACACACAACACACACACACACACACACACACACACACACACACACACACAAAAACACAAACAAACAACACACCACACACACACACACACACACACACACACACACACACACACACACACACACACACACACACACCACCACACACACGCACACGCAGCAGCACGCACGCACGCACCCCACACACGCACACACACACACACACACAACACACACACACACACACACACACACACACACACACACACACACACACACACATACACATCCATGCGCTCACACTCCTACAACAAACAGACTTAGTCAGCACTACCCACTGTCTTACGAAGAAGAAGAAGCCTGGAAAAAAAGCAAGAACCAACATCAACATAAACAAAACCACACAACAAACAAAGCAAAGCAAAAAATAGGGGATATCATAGCAGCATGCCTATACGGGGTGAGAACTGGATCTAACTTCACGAGATGGTAATGAATTCTGACTCTCCGACAATTAGGTAATTAAAAAACAACAACAACAACGTGCTTACCCATTAAAAGCTGCACCTTTTATACAAACAAGTATTATACTGACAAATAAATTTTCATTCCTGTCCTTCCTGCTCTTCTTCGAGTCACTAGAAGTGATTCTGGTTTCCGTGGGCGTAAAGCAATATTGAACCATGCTCACGCATTGGTCTCAGCTTGTCCCTGATATGTCAGCCGACATCCGAAGACATTAAGCAATACCTGAAGAAGAAGTGATTCTACATTGGATAGTTTCACAGAACATCACACGGCCATTCACGACGCTATAGTAAACTTGACTCATCTTTTCTCCTCAGTGCTTCCAAGTTCCCTTCATCTCCTGGGATCTCGGCCCTCGTAGGCAGCCTCCTAGCTAGATACCTCCCAGGAGACAGCTCAGCGTTAAACAAGTAATCTTCATTAGCCCATAACATTAGCTTATACTATAATAAGATAACATTAGCTTATGCTATAAGCTGTTCCTCATTTTATCCCTTTCAGAGCGAACTGTGTCTAGACTACGCTAAAGAAATGCACCAACACCGACGACATCGCGAAGGGGGCGAAGGGGGCAAAGAGGACGTAGAGAGCTGAAGACTGCGTCATCCCCGACTCCTGTGGACTTGTCCATTACTGGCCACCGCCAGCTAAACAGAGGGTCAATCACGTGAAACTGCCCCCCGAACGACGCTAAATTTCCCGCCGCTCGACACCTTGGGTAATTGGCTGCGGAAACATACAGGACGGGTCGGGACTGGCTTTAAATCGTCCTGCATGGCGCTGTTTTCTCCTGGGCGGTCACGGAGTGTGTAGGATTATGTGAAAACACTAGACAAAGGGCAGCAGGGCGGTCGTCAGAAATGC
>JABMCL010001582.1:42500-45000 GCA_018857735.1 Alviniconcha marisindica
TGTTTGTTTGCATTGTTTTATTTTTCATTGTTTTTGTTTCTATTTTTCTGTCGCGATTTTCATTTGATTGCTCATCTTAGCACGTGCAAAAGTGCCTTGAACACTTTCATTTCTGCAAGGCTATGAAACTCGATCTGTATAGAGCTTTTGTTAAACGTTTCAGCTATTCTAGCTCCAGCTATTTTAGTAGTGAGACATATTCATTCAAGCTGGAGATATTTTGTCAGAAGATCAAGTGAACATAGACAAAGCGGCACAGTTTCAGTATATTTCTCAGCAAGCACATCGTTTACATGATCGAAGCATTAAAGCTTCGTCTGTCCACTTTGTATTTCTCTGCAAACACCTTTTTTGTCTGATGGAACCATACGGTTTTGAAAGATGAATGCCCAGCCTTCGGGACTCAGAAAGCCGGAGAATGGCGTAGATAATGGTTATGAGCACAAAAGTGGATTTTGGAACAAAGGGATACAGATGACACTCTAAAAGATATTTCTCACGTTTCACACATTAAGTTTGCTAACTTCCGTGCATGCGCACAAACCCTTTTATCTGGTTTCCTGTCTCTGCAATAAACTGGTTTGATGACCGGATTTATGTCAAAAAGCAATTAAACAGACAGCTGGTTCAATAGTGGATCTTGTCTACTTCCTTGTGTTTGCATTCCCATAAATTTCCAAGAAGGACTTCGGAATTTTAACAAGAAAATGATCCAGCTGCATTTGGCCATTTGGCGGTCTTTCTTCCACTATTTATATGTGTATAGGCCTATCCTATTTTATTCATGTTGGATCACACGATCTGTTTCACATAGCCCACCCACTCAGGCAGACTTTGGAATCAGACCAGAGTTGCGTTCATCACTGTTAGACACACTGACATGAATCAATGAATACAAATTTATGTATAAAGCATTAAACACTCCACACAAAGCCTTGCGTGTTCACAGCGCCAAATACACACAGTGCATACATGTAAGCTCTCGCAAGCTAAAACTATCAAAGGGCATGTATCCCTATAAATAAAGACATGCACACAGACACTCACGCAAGCACGTACTCACGCACACACGCACGCACGCACGCACGCACGACGCTCGCACACACACACACACACACACACACACACACACACACACACACACACACACACACACACACACACACACACACACACACACACACCCCACACACACACACACACACACCACCCCCACACACACACCACGCACACCACGACACACACACACACACACACACACCACACACACCACGCACGCACGCACGCACGCACGCACGCACCACCACGCACGCACGCACGCACGCACGCACGCACGCACGCACGCACGCACGCACACACACACATACACACACACACACACACACACATGCTGGCACGCACGAAAGCATGCACGCAAAGTTGCTGTGGAAATCTGTGCTGAAGCATTAATATTTGGTCTGTGGCTTAAAGACTGTCTGACACGCATCAGTCCTCATTGAGAAACCAGAGTGCTGTCTGATCACTTGTCCTGCAACGCTTTCAACTTAGCGTTGAACATTACACTGTGACATCCTTCGAATACAATCGTTGCAGTCATGTTACCCGTGACTCTAGGTCCTTCGGTAATTAATCTTGACGATGTTAAAATACAAAACTAATGATAACATAAAGATTTGCCTAAATAAAAATTACAAGATGAGAGAAAATAAAGAAAAGATTGTGTGTGTGTGTGTCTGTGCGTGCGTGCGTGCGTGCGTGCGTGCGTGCGTGCGTGCGTGCGTGCGTGTGTGTGTGTGTGTGTGTGTGTGTTAAATTCCAGCCTAAACCACCATTCAGGGGAAATAACTCGACAAAATACAGGATTGACTGTTGTCACAGCCGACAGGAGTTGTCTCCCTTGCACAGCCACACCTGCTACTGCAATAAGTACCGCTGATGCTGTTACAGTTGCTATTGTTGTTGATGCTGCTGCTGCTACTACTTCTGCTACTGCTACTACTATCACTACTACTTCTAGTCCTATTATGAAAATTATGATAATTTCATCACCACCGCCAACATTGCCGAATAGCCTACAAGCAAGAATACTGATATACTACTCTTCTGATGACGATTGAATTATTTGCAGGAATAAGTGCGTGCACGTGCACGCTTACGCGTGTGTCTGTTAATGTGTATGCACTGCTTATGTGTTAAACGAGGTATTGTCATCTAGCAGAGTGAGAGAGAGAGAGAGAGAGAGAGAGAGAGAGAGAGAGAGAGAGAGAGAGAGAGAGAGAGAGAGAGAGAGAGAGAGGGGGAGTGTGTGTGTGTGTGTGTGTGTGTGTGTGTGTGTGTGGTGGTGTGTGTGTGTGTGCGTGCGTGCGTGCGTGCGTGCGTGCGTACGTGCGTGCGTGTGCGCGCGCGCGAGCGTGTGTGTGTGTGGGTGTGTGGTGTGTGTGTGTGTGTGTGTGTGTGTGTGTGTGTGTGTGTGTGTACGCGCGCGCGCACGAGTACGTGC
>JABMCL010001582.1:62500-67500 GCA_018857735.1 Alviniconcha marisindica
AAGTAGCACATGACATCACGGTTAGACAGGTTGTAGATTGTAAAGTCATGAGAGCAAAGCTTGGTTTTGTAGTAATTTGCATTTGCAAATACACTTGGAGCCAACAGACCACCTGAAGGTCCATGGTGAGAACCATGATATTATCGTTTCCTTCGGCCTCCTGTTTATCATTCTTCTTTTCCTGTCTTGACTCTTCTTCATGCTCCCTGAAGTCCTGTTCGGAGACAGTGCCATATTTATGTCCAAGACACACATTGCGCTGATCTTTTTTTGGTTTGTATATGGCAATGTTTTGCATCTTCATTTCCTTGAGTAAAATTTGTCTGGACAGTCGGAGTTTTCCTTTGGAATCGCAGTACTCTTGAAACACTTTGTTCAGATGTGTGCGTGAAATAATCACAGTTTCAAGGTACAGTTTCTGCTAATCTTTTCGGCAATAGTGTGAGGACAGCTTGGCCAATGATTCTAGAAGCTCTATTGCTATCAGGACCTTCTCTCTCTTGTCAGTGCCTGTATTCCTGTGTTGTTTTCTTGACGAGGGGCTTGTGTGCATGCCATAAACCTTCACAGATTTCAACACCCAATCCCACGCGGCTCGTCACATGAAGACATCTGACTCTCAGGTGTGAAGTTCCCAGACATCATCATCATTGACAGGAGTTGAAGTGAACGGAAATATTATTGTAATTATACTACATGGACTCCAAAACATGTACACACCTCCATCTTCACCAACACACACACACACAACACACACACACACACACACACACACACACACACACACACACACACACACACACACACGCGCGCGCGCGGCGCGCGCGCACTCACGCACGCACGCACGCACGCACGTACCCCCCCCCCCACACGCACAGAGGCACACACACATGCACACACTCTCAAACGCACACACGCGTGCTCACACATCCACACGCACGCACGCACACACACACACGCACACACACACACACACACACACACACACACACACACACAACACACACACACACACACACACACACACACGCACGCACGCACACACGCACGCACGCACGCACACACACACACACACACACACACACACACATACACACATTAGCTATCTGTTGTGCATATAATATATACTTGCAGACAGACAGGTGCAAAAGAGGTCATACTGGTAAAAACCAGTCACACTCGGTGATGATTTCAAATAAATCAAATTCTGAATCAATCGCTTCTTTTGAGTAATTAAGCCGCATAATACAGATTCATAATTTCAGCATACTAATCTAGTCATCATACAGCTGCGTGCTCAAATATCAGCTCTTACCCGAACAGATTCCACACACGTCCTTCGCTCGAGAAGATGTCTTGATGAAGAGGAAAAACTTCGTAAGGCGCGAAAAGTGACGTAGTTTCCGAATATTTTGTAGCACGGAAAAGCTCGCAAGTTGTCATAAAAGGTTTTCATCCGCCAAAACGTTAGCGAAAATGCCTCGTAACTCGACTTACGTGTCATTTAGTTCAGCCTCCCGCCACGAATGACTTACGAGGTTTTACTAGTTCTTTTTAACCCCGATTTCACCCCAAAAATATTTTCCCTAGTGTTCCGAGGTTTTCACAGAAGGTATATAAATAAATTAGGTACTCAAAAGTGTAAAAATCCGAAAACCGGGAAAAACTGAGTTACGAGGTTTTAATCGGTCACCGACGATATATATATATATATATATATATATATATATTATATATATATATATATATATATATATATATATATATATATATATAAGTGTGTGTGTGTGTGTGTGTGTGTGTGTGTGTGTGTGTGTGTGTGTGTGTGTGTTAATTCGCACGTTAAAAGCACATAAAAGCGATAAAAAATAACAAACGAAACAAACAAACAAAAATAAATCATCTTCATAATATTTATATATATTATCATATATATGTATATATTATGTAGATGATTTATTTTTGTTTGTTTGTTTCGTTTGTTTGTTTGCTATTTTTATCGCTTTTATGTGCTTTTTACATGCGAGTTAACACTGAAAGTTTCTGAAATAGGATGAACAAAGTATTCTGAGCACTGTAATCCCAAGGAACCACAGTTCTGGGGATTGATGTATCATTCTAATGTATACAAAACCTATAACAGTACGCCACGGTCTAGAGCTGTGCGACACTGTCAAGAACTCTCAAACCGAAGTGGACCCCCAAAGCCTCCCCAGCTGTCTCCAACATCATCACCCATCACTGTGCAGTATCAAAGGTGTCCCAGCTTCTGTGGCTCTCCCACGCCCTGCTCTGTTGAGTAACGGTGTGGCATCAATGCGTCCGCGCCCTTTCGGACTCAGACAAGTTCTCATCCAAGCCTTCAACTTCAGAGAGTCGACGTTAAGGGGGTAGGGAGTTCGGGCGGCGTTGAGGGGCGTGGGGGTGGGGTTGAGGGGGGGGGGAGGGATTATACAGGTCCCTATTTACGGCATGCTCCCTGGAGGGGGGAACCCATGCACTTAGCCGTCTGTCTCCTCCGGACCACCATTGACGTCACCAGGGTTGTGTGTGTGTGAGTGTCCTAAAAAGGCATTACCGTGAACTAACATCATCGAAATAAGTCGGAAGTACTGCAGAATCTTCTCAGGATGAAGACTACCAACGATATGACCTCTCTCTCTCTCTCTCTCTCTCTCTCTCTCTCTCTCTCTCTCTCTCTCTCTCTCTCTCTCTCTCTCTCTCTCTCTCTCTCTCTCTCTCTCCTTGTCTGTTTGACAGGTTTTGATTGAACTTAAACTGCAATCCTTGTAAAAGAAAGTTTTCGAGTTAGAGTTCGAATTTCTCTCTCTCTCTCTCTCTCTCTCTCTCTCTCTCTCTCTCTCTCTCTCTCTCTCTCTCTCTCTCTCTCTCTCTCTCTCTCCTCTCCTCTCTCTCCTCCCTCCCCCCCCCCCCACTCTCTCTCTCTCTCTCTCTCTCTCTCTCTCTCTCTCTCTCTCTCTCTCTCTCTCTCTCTCTCTCTCTCTCTCAGCTTGGGAACAAAGCGTACACTAATAGTGTGTACAACTACACAAGCATTGTGAGTGTCGTGACGAGAGTCGTGAGATCAAACGTCTAAGGTCAGCTGGGCTTCAGCCGGCGTAACTACTACAATTACATTCACAAAAGAAGATAAAACTGTACACCGTCAACAACAGATGTTGCTGTCGGAGCATTGCGATGGTGTCGTTATGTTTCGTTGTCTTTCTTTCTTTCTTTTTTTCACGAAAAGCCATGTGTTGCAGTGAATAATAGCTAGTAAGCCGGTGAGACGAAGCGTTGTTTTTGAAGCTGAACGTTGGAGACGAGGGTTACTAGCTTTAATTGCCATAAGTGGCGACAGCTGGCTGGACTCCAGTTACATAAGCACTGAAACACCGGCATGCAGCGCGTGGGCACGGAACAGTTTACTAGATCTTTACCTGGGAGCGGGGATAGCTCAGTGGTTAGAGCGCCGGGCTCGTGGTCGAAAGGTCCCGGGTTCGAGCCCCGGCAGAAGCGGCGGGAGAATTTTCTTCGCCAGAGTCACCCATCTGTGCTGACTCTTATTTCAGTATCCGTTCCACCCCGTGTTACCGCCGAGTAGCACGTAAAAGATCTCCGTCATTCTGGCAGAAGAGCAGGTGGCAGGTTACAGCTAAACATGCATGCTCCCGACGTATGTGGCTTTGCATGAACTGACGTGACATGGTGCATAATTGTACGGTGTACACAGAACGTGCCGAAACGGCAGCAGTTTCACGTGGCACCAGCCATGTGACAACGCTGTAAGTATATCACTTCGGTGGCTATTCAAAAAGCGCTATTAAAAGCTAGTCATTCGTTTTTATCACAAGAGCGCAGTGAGTCTGCTCGAGAGCGGAGAACAGAGTTATATAAAAGCGATATAAAAGCGATCAACAGCCGTCACCATTCGGCCAACATCAATGATTCAGGATTAGTTTCGCGCGAATCAATGAAATTTAACACCACTATCCCTACAGGCTATTTTGCAGGTTTCGACTCGCCGTACTCAAATTACTGAAACGCAAGTATGCGACGCCCGGACTCAAATTACTGAAACGCAAGTATGCAACGCCCAACAGTGTACTCGATCATTAACGTAACCATTTGCGCGAATAAATGAATATTTTAACACAAGTGCCCTAGATGACACCAGCAGCCCTACAGGCTATTTTACAGAAAGTTTCGACTCGCTGGAACGTTCGGGCTAGAAAAGCAGTGTATTTGATCTTTAACGTGACCATTCGGCCAAAACCAATTATTCAGGAATGGTTACGAGCGAATATGAAAAGGTTAATTCCCACGAGTGACATACTTCTAGATGACGTCCGTACAGGCTACTTTTCCAAAGTGCCAACACTTTACGATTGTATTCAAATGCCAACACTACACAGGACCTCTCAGATAGGTACAGACTGTACTCAGCGTGTGTGTGTGTGTGTGTGTGTGTGTGCGTGCGTGCGTGCGAGCGTGCGTGCGTGCGTGCGTGCGTGCGTGCGTGTGTGTGTGTGTGTGTGTGGGGTGGTGTGTGTGTGTGTGTGTGTGTGTGTGTGTGTGTGTGTGTGTGTGTGTGTGTGTGTGTGTGCGTGCGTGCGCGTCATCCACACGCTTGCTGCCCCCAGCAGATTACAATGCGTTCAGACGGCGCTTGACATTAGAATCACTTCCAGTTCGCTTGTCAAAGCTGCCAGTGATAATGCTGCAAGAAGGCGACAGTCTGTGGCCCGTGGAAAGGTCTACACTGCTGGCAGTGACGAAGAACTGAGGCTCAGCGCCAAATGTCACAGCTGCCAGCACCGGCCATCACTGGTCACGAATGTGTCACGACGAAGAGACTGAAATGAAAGTTAAAACTAAAGTGTCAAGTTTTGTTTGTCAGCTAATGCCTTTTGAAATTAGTTTGCGGTAATTTAGGCAGACCGCCCCTCTCTGTCTGTCTGTCTGTCTCTGTCTCTGTCTCTGCCTCTGTCTCTGTCTCT
>JABMCL010001582.1:72500-75000 GCA_018857735.1 Alviniconcha marisindica
CAAAAAAATAACAAAAAATCTTATGTTCTTCCATTTTCTTCAGGAGTCCGATAAACAGCATGATGAGTAGAATGTGTTTACCATTGGAAATACGCTACTCATAATTATTCAGGTGCAATGAACCGACCTTCTCAACGTGGCAGCCACCGATAGCCGGCATCTCTCTCTCTCTCTCTCTCTCTCTCTCTCTCTCTCTCTCTCTCTCTCTCTCTCTCTCTCTCTCTCTCTCCTCTCTCTCCTCTCTCTCTCCTCTCTCTCTCTCTCTCTCTCTCTCTCTCTCTCTCTCTCTCTCTCTCTCTCTCTCTCTCTCTCTCTCTCTCTCTCTCTCTCTCTCTCTCTCTCTGTATTGTACTTATTCCATTACCCTCCTTAATGAAAATAATAATAATAAAAAATAAAAAATAAACGTTTGTTCGTTCTCCAATAAACGTCGTATAAGGCATTTCTTCTGTGTTGGTATCCAGAATGAATTTTTCGATTATTATCGTCTAAATGATGTCACAAACGATTCGGTATATTCACATCCTTCGTACAGCAGATGAAAATAATTGTAAACAGCATGGTTTGCAAAAGGACGTACTAAGCCACCGTTCAGAGAATGTACGGTGTACCACTGTCGTACGGGATACAGTCACTCATTCTGTATCACACGCGACATGTGCGCAGTGAGTCTGCTCGAGAGCAGAGAATAGCGCTATCTGAAATCGATGAATAATACAAATAAAAAATAAATAAAATAAAATAATAATAATAATAAGACAGTGCTAGTGGGATTCGAGTTGATCTTTTTGTTATTTGCGTTTATGTTGATGAGCGGTTTCCACCGTTCAGAAAATGTACGGCGTAATCACTGTCACTGACGTGCGGAGTACAGTGGGATTTGAGTTGCTCTTTTTTCGTTATTCAGCTGAGGTCATGTTGACGTGCGGTTTCCGTCAGCAGTAGCAAGCCTGGAGCAAGCGACACCTGGGCTGCTCTGGCTGGATGTCGGGGTTAACTGCCCTGACGGCCTCCATTACCATTAATATTAGCCCTCTGGTCGAGGCATGAATACCCCAGTTCCAGTCAGACAGCAGTCTGCAGAATAACTGTCTCTGTCGTGCCGTTTCTGTCTCTGTCTGCCTATCCGTCTCACATTCTCTGATTATCTGTCAGTCAGTGTGTTTCGGTCTTTTTGGTCTGTGTTACTCTCTGTCACTCTACCTCAGTCTGTCCGTTTTGCCTATCTCTTCCCTGTCTATCTGTTTGTCTATCTGCCTGTCTGCCTGTCTGTCTGTCTCTGCCTGCCTGCCTGCCTGCCTGTCTGTCTGTCTGTCTGTCTGTCTGTCTGTCTGTCTGTTGTCTGCCTGTCTGTCTCTGTCTATCTCTCTGTCTCTGTCTGTCTGTCTGTCTGCCTGTCTGTCTCTCTCTCCTCCCCCCCTCTCTCTCTGTCCAACTGTCTCTGTCTGTCTGTCTGTCTCTCTCTGTCTGTCTCTCTGTCTGTCTCTGTCTGTCTCTGTGTCTCTCTGTCTCTGTCTCTGTCTGTCTCTCTGTCTCTGTCTCTGTCTGTCTCTCTCTCTCTCTGTCTGTCTGTCTGTCTGTCTGTCTGTCTCTGTCTCTGTCTCTGTCTGTCTCTGTCTGTCTGTCTCTGTCTCTGTCTGTCTCTGTCTGTCTCTGTCTCTGTCTCTGTCTCTGTCTCTCTCGTCTCTCTCTCTCTCTCTCTCTCTCTCTCTCTCTCTCTCTCTCTCTCTCTCTCTCTCTCTCTCTCTCTCTCTCTCTCTCTCTCTCTCTCTCTCTCTCTCTCTCTAGCAAAGACAGATTGTAGACGGACTTAGACCTGCCGGGATGGGATTATGGGGCCCGTCATGATTAGACCAAATGAATCCTCCGCTCTACACTTTCTTCTCTGGTGCGATGGGTCATACGACACACTACGTTTGTTCTCATGGTGCTGAAATATTTACTTACACACACACACACACACACACACACACACACACACACACACACACACACACACGCGCACGCGCGCGCGCGCGCCGCACGCACGCACGCACGCACGCACGCACGCACGCACGCACGCACGCACGCACGCACGCACGCACGCACGCACGCACGCACGCACGCACATGCATGCATGTACACAAACAAACAAAACAGACACAAACACAACAACAACGACAACAACAACATCAACAACAAACCCCAAAACAAAGTAAATCATAGGGAAAGAGGCAATATAGGCTACCGTCACGTGATCATAGATCACTCTGCTACCTCTCCTCCTCCCTCTCCCCCCTCCCGTTCCCTCGCCCTCAGGTGACCATATCTCCCCCCCCCACCCCCACCCCCCATCCTCCTGTCCCTGTTAGCTCCATCCTTGGGGAGACATAACTGACCATGAGTGAAAGTCGGTTCAATTTGACACTGGAAGTCAGGTGCCTACCCTGGTCGTGTTAAAACTTTTCATCAGCTCCTTTGGTTTAAACAGTTTTGTTAATGAAAGCGTACCAATAATACA
>JABMCL010001582.1:82500-102500 GCA_018857735.1 Alviniconcha marisindica
TTAATGCTTTTTACTTACGTGTTGGGAAGGTCAGCTGGATTATAGAAAGTATACTTTCCGGTATGTTTATCCAGCAGTATGTGATACTATAGTCTATCCTGAAAATCCTCGAGCTTATTCCTTGCCTATTATTCTACAATCATTGCAAAAAATCAAACAGAATAAATAAAACACCACACATACAAGCGCGCGCACACACATACGCTCCCCCCCCCCCCCCCCCCCCCCCCCCCCCCCCCCCCCCATCACCTTCCCATCCGTTACGCACTAACCAGGACAACATGTTCTTTTATTTTCTTGTGATGTAGCATTGGAATGATGATGGACAAGTCGAGAGTTACAATTTCCTAAAATCCACTAAATTATTATCGCAAAAATTCCAATCTCACTCAAACCTTTTAAACTAACACTCAATCTGAACTACATCTGCTCTTAATCTCACTTCCAATATGCCTATTTGCACTTTACTTGTCGTCGTCCAAGGCATTTTGTCACACTTTACAAAAACCATAGATAACCTTTCCGCATTACCGACCATCTGCTGCCTTCTATGAACGCGGACCGGATCCAGATCCGGCCGTCGTGTTTTTGCGAGGACAGGGAATCTGTGCGGTCACGAATCATGAACCCTGAGGATTCATGTTCAAATTAGCATATGCTGCACTTGACCCACATGATAGATCCCGACTAACCTGTCACACCCTGTCCCCAGAATAGAGCCAAAAATTAATGAGATGTGCACTGACAAACGAAGGGAGAACACCCATCCCACCGTAGAAATAATTATCGCCCTTCAACAACTGTTTAAAATAGCATAATTGTTGTTATATATGTCGTTTATATGAGCGCGCGCGCGCGCGTGTAAGTGTGTGTGTGTGTGTGCGCGCGCGCGCGCGCGCGTTCGTGCGTGCCGGTGCGCGTGCGTGTGTGCGTGGGCGTGCGTATACACATGTGTGTATGTTGCTAGTGTCATTGTAAAGCGCTTCGGTGTCACATTCAATACGGAATAGTTGGCGTATTCTATGTCCTCTTTATTATTATCATCATAATTAAAATAACGGCAGTATTAATTATCATTATTAATTATCATACATGGAATTGTGCCCACGCTTATTTCTTTTATTCCCACCTCTAATTATCGCAAGCTGGCGCCTCTAATTAATTTCCCCAGTTGTTGTTTTTTTCATTTCTTCGTGACGCCTTTTCCTACGGACAGCTGCTGAAAGATCATTGCACGTGGTACCTTCACTACAGAGATGGAATGGGGGGAAGGGGGGTTATTGTCTTTTATTGCTGTAGCCACAGTAGGGGAAGGGGGGAGGGGCTATTGTGTTTTATCTTTGTACTCACTGTTTGGATGTTCAGCGAGGTGTAGCGCAGAATCAATACGGGTTGTCTGCGTTGATAAGTATGAAGCTTTGTGCATGAGTGGGTAGGGCTAGCTATAGACGTGGGTTGAGGTAGTCACACCTGTCTGCGTTGATAAGTATGAAGCTTTGTGCATGAGTAGGTAGGGCTAGCTATAGACGTGGGTTGAGGTAGTCACACCTGTCAGCAAAAAAATAACTGTGAACTCTTACGACTCATTTTACTCGCTCTGTCTGCCTGCGTGTGTCTTACTTTTTGTCACATTTCCTCTGTGTCTGTCTGTGTGTCTCTTTCTGTTTCTGTCTGTCTGTGTCTGTCGCTCTGTATCTCTATCTCTGTGTCTGCTGTCTCTGGCTGTCTGTCTGTCTGGCTGTCTGTCTCACCCACCCTCTCACTCTGTGTGTGTCTCTCACTGTTTCTGTCGGTATGCGTCTGTCGCTCTGTATCTCTTTCTGTCTATCACTCTGTGTGTCTGCTGTCTTTGTTTGTCTGTCTCTGTCTCCCTGTCTGTCTCACTCATCCACTCACTCTCTGTGTGACTGTCTGTCTCTGAACGGTGTATGGATGTTACCTGTATGTTACGTCGAAATGCAGCCAATGGATACGTCAGTGTAGCGGCCTTTAACTGGCATAAACCCATATGTTGGTATTTCCTCGCTGAACTGAGTACCTTGACATTCTGCTTCGTGATGGCCTCTTGAGCTTTACGTGTTCAAGCTGGTCTAGACGACTTTGATCGATATTAATGTCATCGAAGGTAGTTTCAAAAGCAACGCTGCAATAATGTTAGTTGAGTCGGAGTTTGCTCTTTTTCTTTGATGAAAATGGTGCAGGTATAGAAAGTAGTGTTTTCGTTTGACCAAACTGGTCAATCCTAAATGCATTTCTTAAAGCTCATTTCGCTTTTTTAACTTGAAATTTGGCTGTGTTGAAATAAACAGACAAGCAAAATAATAGAAGCGAAACCAAAATGTGCGGTTTTTACTAAGTTTACTGACTAAACAATTTAGCAAACAACCAAAGCTATTTGCTGCACATTAGACAAACTTAATTGACGCATTTTAGTTAAACGTATCAAGCAGATGGATTTCTTGCCAATCTAATCTGGTTTTAGGACATTTAAGACATTCGCAAGCTTGGTGACAATGGTTTAGCAAGTCAGGTTAGTTCTATATTTGCCATTTATCCGATGTCTTAAAACCCGTCGAGTGTTCGTTATTTGATTATGTGTTTGACATGCTATACTAACCAAATTTGAAGATTCAGCAAAAGTTTTGCATTGCTCCTCGAACCATTGGGCGGAATGCCCTGATGAAATGTTCAATGTTGAACCTCCTCATTTATTTACTGTGTTGCTTGCTTGTTTGCTTTTCGGGTGGTCCAACTGACTGCTCGACTTATTTATTCGCTTGATCACTTGCTAGTCACTGGTCCGTTTGTCTGATCATTCACTCTTGTTTTCTTCTTCTTCTTCTTCTTCTTCCCGCCCACTTGCTCCTCCATTCCTCCATTTGTTTGTTGCGTTGCTGATCTGACCTGTTTGATTCCGTCCTGTCTCCGTCCTTAGGTGACCATCTGCGGTGGACAGGACTTTAAAATCCAAGAACTAACAAACTTTGTTCGCTTAAACTGTTTGTTTTTCTCTCTTCCATTTTTCTCTTGAAAATTGTTGTTGGTCAGCACAAGTGGTATACTTGTGTCAAGCTTGATATATATTATTAGGCAGTTTCAGAGATCTCATTAACAAAACATTTAAACAAATTCAGAGATCTCATTAACAAGAAGTTTAAACAATGTCCCAGAAAATGCGGACGGTAACATTTTGCCGAGTCAGGACTTGCACGTTACCTCCATTAAATAAGTACAAAGTCACTTAAAATGTTACATCCCTAGGCCCTGGTAACTAATTCCATGTGTGTAACAAAAACACAAAACATAGGCTCGATAAGAGATTAAAGCTCATCAAGAGTAACAAAGACACAAAATATAAACTCGACTAGATATTAATACATTTTCTTGTTGACTAGATATCAATACTCAACAAGAAAATGTTTTATTTCAGTTTTATCTTCCTGCTTTCACTATACTTACAACTTGAAAAAGAAAAGAAAGAAAAAAGTCACTGGAATAAGAACTAATAGACTGAATGACTGTCTGCAGAGCTATACCCATGCATGCCAAAAGCGGAGAAGGAGGCAGAGACAGAGGAGCCGGAGTTTCGTATTTCTCTCTACGATCTGGCCAGCACCAACGAAAAGACCAAAAAGATGATCAAGACTCGACTGCGTCGCAAAAAATCGCGTGTGAAAAAAATGAACCGTAACAATGTGCTGAAGCGATCCTGTCGAAAGATGAAAAACTCCTGCTCCTGCTGCTCCTGGGAAGGGGCGCGCAACTTCCTGAAGCGGATGTTCCCTTTCCTGAGCATCCTGAAAGGCTACAGCGCCCTCTATGACCTCCCTTGTGACATCATTGCCGGCCTCACTGTTGGAATCATGCACATCCCTCAGGGTAAGTGGAAGAGGCGTCTGTGTGTTTGTGTGTGTGGACGGGAGAGGGAGAGCGCCGAAGGGTGGGGTGGGGGCGAACAGTTGGATGGTTGCCTGGCAGTTATGTTGCGGTTGGTTGGTTGTTTCAGCAGTTATGTTGGGGTTGGTTGGTTGTTTCATCTGTCTAAGAAAATTGTCAGACAAAAACAAGAGGAGGTGTCATAACAAGGTATAAGTAAGGTGTGTTGCAGTGACTCTACCATCGCTGTGTGAATTGCAGAACGTAGACGTAATCGTCTGCTGGACTACTTGCGTCAACGCTTTGAGAGAGAGAGAGAGAGAGAGAGAGAGAGAGAGAGAGAGAGAGAGAGAGAGAGAGAGAGAGAGAGAGAGAGAGAGAGAGAGAGAGAGATCCGTGAACGAGAGAGAGAGAGAGAGAGAGAGAGAGAGAGAGAGAGAGAGAGGAGAGGAGAGAGAGAGAACTCGAACTCGAAAACTTTATTTTACAAGGATTGTGGTTTAGGTTCAGTCAAAAACTTCTCTAACAACTAGTCCTTGCTAAGCTACTGACGAATAAATATCAAATTACAGGCATTATTTATATACATATAGGCATGAATGAGTGAGTGAAACGTTATACATGAGAATTTCCACACAAAACATAACGTGTTCACAGCGCCAGATGAACACATGCCATACATCATTCTGTTACATATTATGAGCATACGGTGAGCATATTATGAGCAAATGAAGCAGCTGAACATCTGATCAGTTCATATGACTAGCATCGGAAAAGAAAACAGAAGCAGTCAATATTTATAAAGAACAGTAAGGGAGAAGGAGAGAGGGGAAGGAAAAGCAAAAACAAAAACGAAACAAACAAGAGAGAGAGAGAGAGAGAGATACGTGAACGAGCGAGCGAGCGAGCGAGCGAGCGAGAGAGAGAGAGAGAGAGAGAGAGAGAGAGAGAGAGAGAGAGAGAGAGAGAGAGAGAGAGAGAGAGAGAGAGAGAGAGAGAGACTGACTGACAGGCTGATTGGATTTTATTACGCAAGGATAAAGGTTTATGGGCACGAATGCCTGTCGGGGAACCTGCTCCTGCTACAGTTACAACACAACCAAACAGTACAGCAAAACCGAGATCAAAATAATTATAAAAATGATATAAAACAAATCCACAGAGAACAACCCAACAGAACATTGAGGATGTACCTCTGGTGGAGTTTATGTACCTTGTGAATATTTACACGCATGGCAGGTGAGAGTTAGCGTAGGTGACTCAGGTCTTTGTTTTTGTACATGTGTTATGTATTGCGAGCGCTAATTAGCTCCCTCGTGTGTTGATCCTGAAATTAACAGTAGGTGGAGGAGAGAAAGAGAGAGAGAGAGAGAGAGAGAGAGAGAGAGAGAGAGAGAGAGAGAGAGAGAGAGAGAGAGAGAGAGAGAGAGAGAGAGAGAGAGAGAGAGACAGACAGACAGACAGACAGACAAGACAGACAGACAGACAGACAGACAGACAGACAGACAGAACCAGGGCTTCAAAAGGTACTTGACGTCAGCTGCGGATGTAAATGGATACAAACACAGGAAATTAAGCCCACTTCAGGATTCCTGTCACGGCATGCTTTCGGTAATTCGTCCAGCTGCTGCAGATACGTTGTCTCTATGAAATGGGTCAGCATGATGCATGCTCAAGAGAAATGAAATGGAAGCCACTTTCACGGCAGTTTGGAGTGCTATGTCCACACACAAAGCTTAATTAATTATAAAAATGTTGACTAATAAAGAGTGTAATTGTTGTTCATCGTGGTCCCGTTTTCACTCGCCTCCTTCCATTTTTTTTTGTTGTTGTTGTTGTCGTCGTCGTCGTTGTTGTCGTCGTTGTTGTTGTTGCTGCTGCTTTTTTGTAATCGTTATTGTTGTTGTTGTTGCTGCTGCTGTTGTTCTTCGTTTTCTTCATGTTTTCTTAGGACCTACATTTTGGTTTCTGCCGCACCCCATCGCGGGATAAATGGAACCATAGAAAGAAAGAAAGACAGCAGAAGAAAACGAAGACCAAGAACAAGAAGAAGAACAAGGTCGTCTCTTTTACGTTTGGGTGTAAAAGAATATAGCCTCGCATGCTTCGCCTTCTGCCGGGAATTTTGCCTTTCGAGTTTCCGCTCTTTACCTGTATTTCAGTTTCAGTTTTCCCGATATCTCGAATCCTGACGCTTAAAGTGAGGTATATATCGCACAACATTGCACTGTACTGTTGCTTGGGATTTGACATAAGCCTCTGTTTCGCCCTATCGCCTTCGCGTTCTTCTTCTTCTCCTTGGTCTTCTCTTCCTCCTTCTTCTACTTCGAACCATTACTAGTACTGCTGATTCATTATTATCTCGTCCTCCCCCTTCTTCTACTTCTATTACCATTACTAGTACTAGTACTTCATTATCATCTCCACTTCCTCCTTCTTCTACTTCTACTACCATTACTGGTACTACTACTTCATTATCATCTCCTCCTCCTTCTTCTACTTCTGCTTCTACTACCATTACTAGTGCTGCTACTTCATCATCATCTCCTCCTCCTCCTTCTACTTCTTCTTCTTCTTCTTTTTCTTTTCTTCTTCTTCTTCTCTTCTTCTTCTTCTTCTTCTCTGTCTCTTCCTTATTCTACCTCAGTTCCTCCCTTCTTCTATTTCTTCTTCGTCGTCTCCTTTAATTCCTTCTGCCCCCTTCTTCTCTCTCTCTCTCCTGGAGTCCCCTTCTTCTTCTTCTTGTGCTCCTCCTTCATCTCCTGCTCCTCCTCTTCTTCGTCTAATCCTCCTCCTTCGTATTTTTCTATGGTTGACTAGGCGTGAAAAGCAAATTACGTACATACTCTACTGCTTCTCCTCCTTCATCTTTCTCCCCTTCTCCTTCCTCTCTCCTTCCTTCTTCTTCTGCTCCTCCTTCCTCTCCTTCTCCGCCTCCTTCTTCCTCTCCTCTTCCTTTTTCTTCTGCTCCTTCTTCCTCTCCTCTTTCTTCTTCTGCTCCTTCTTCCTCTCCTCCTCCTCGTTCTTTTTCTCCTTCTTCTTGTTCTTCTCCTCCTTCTCCTCCTCCTTCTTCTTCCTCCCCTCTTCCTTCTTCTTCTCCTCTTCCTCTCCTATTCTCCTCCTCCTCCTCCACTTCCTCCTCTTCCTTCTTCCTCTCTTCTCCCCTTCTTCCTCTTCTCCTCCTTCTTCCTCTGCTTCTTTTCCCTATACATGTTTTTTGTCTTCTTCTCCACTTCCCAGCGCGTGTGCGACGTCGATGTCCTGCGTATGTGAATTAGAGAAACACCGTGAGGGTTTTCATTGGCCAACTAAACCAAACATCCTAGAGCCTGGACGAAACCGTTCTAGACAAGTGCCAGATTAAAACGAGATAATAAAAAAAAGGCAGGGAGAGGGGGAAGCGAGGCACCCTCGCGGCAATCATGGTCAATTAGGTCCTAACTATACGTCTTTTTCCATCGGCCGATCCCAGTACTCTGGCGTCCCATCGACCAGGCCCTGGCAAACCCAACTGCAGAATTGCCCCGACGTAAAATTGCCTGCTTTCCCTACTCCTTCCACCAACTTGCCATTCGTGGGAATCGATCTTGTAGCTGACTATGATAGCACTCGTGTGCATGTTGTAGTAGAAGAGTGGGTCTTTTTTTGTTTTTGTATGGTGGGCTGCTATACCAACTTGGGCTGTGTTGACTGTGGCCATGCAGTAGTAACCCTTGCCTCTCTGGCTTAGACGTTCTCGGTCGTTTCTTGCGTCGCCGCGCATGTTGTATAGAGTGTGTGTGTGTGTGTGTGTGTGTGTGGTGTGTGTGTGTGTGTGTGTGTGTGTGTGTGTGTGTGGGTGTGTGGTGTCGTGGGTGCGTGTGTGTCGGTGCGTGCGTGCGGCGTGCGTGCGTGTGTGTGTGTGGTGTGTGGTGGTGAGTGGTGTGTGTGTGTGTGTGTGTGTGTGTGTGTGTGTGGTGTGTGTGTGTGTGTGTGTGTGTGTGTGTGTGTGTGTGTGTGTGTGTGTGTGTGTGTGTGTGATTTGTTCTGATTGATCTCTTTGGCTTTTTTTTCCCCTTTCATGAAGCTGTTCTTGTCTTAAGACTTCATTCAGTAGGCCTAGTTTCTTTCTTTCAACTGGAAGTTTATTTCCTGTACCTTTTGGGGGTTTTGCGTGTCCATATATATATATATATATAATATATATATATATATATATATATATATATATATATATAATATATATATATATATATATATATATATATATATATATATATATATATAATCATATGCTCATTTTCATTCTCTCCACGCTTTCAGCCTCTGTGCAGCGCTACTTTACGGGGCAATTTCCTGCTGGTTAACCTTTTCAATAATTTCTCCTATTTCTCCCTTTCTTCTTTCAGTTAGCGTCCATCCATCAAGTCATTTGGCAACAGCTACTTTTCCTAGCAGGTCTAACTGTCCTATTGGCATTTGCCCGACCGCTACTTTTCGAGCAACTGAGGCTCTTAATCAACGATCGATTGTTCACAATAGTTCGCCCACTTGCTCCCAGTTGGTCTATCCTGTGCTAATTTGCCAACTGTCATCGAGTCAGTTCGATGTCTTGTTTGTTGATCGCTGTTATAGTAGCGCTATTCTCTGCTTTCGAGCAGATTCACTGCGCTCTTGTCGCATGTGATTCTGAATGAGTGACTGCGGGCTTTTATACCGCCGTTTTGAATATCCAACAAAGTGATGTGCTTACTTACGGCGCTGTTAGATTGTTACATGTCTGCATGGTGCCACGTGAAACTGCTGCCGTCTCGGCGCACGTTCTGTATACCTTACATCGTACAGCCATTTCACCAGTTGACAGTGTCATTGAAAGCTACATACGTAAGGTGCATAATTGTGTGTTTAGCTGTAACATGCCACCTGCACCTTTTGTGAGAATGGCCGGGATCGTTTACGTGCTACTGAGGTAACACGAGGCTGGAACGGATACTGAAATAAGAGTCAGCACACAAAAATGACCATGGAGAAGAAAATTATCCCGCCTCTCCTGCTGGGACTCGAACCCGAGACCGTCGATCACGAGTCCGGCGCTCTACTACTGAGCTCTCCCGGTCCCCTAGCTCTCCCGTCCCGCGCATACTGTCCCTGTCCCCTATCTATCCGCCCATGCTGTCCCCGTCACCTAGCTATCCCCCATGTTATCCCTGTCCCCTAGCTATTCCCGTACCCTAGCTACCCCCTCCCCCCCCCCCTCCCCTTGTTATCCCCTCCTCTAGCTATCCCCGTCCCCTGTCTATCACCCCATGTTATCTCTGTCCCCTAGCTATCCGCTCGTGCTATCCCTGTCTCCTAGCTGTCCCCATCTCGTAGCTATCTCAGTCCCCTAGCTACCCCAGTCCCCTAGCTATCCCAGCCCCCTAACTAGTCGCCATGATATCCCCGTCCCCTAGCTATCCCCATCCTCTAGCTATTCCCGTCCCCTAGCTATCCCCATCCTCTAGCTATCCTAGCCACCTAGCTACCCCCGTCCCCTAGCTGTCCCCGTCCCCTAGCTATCCCCGTCCCCTAGCTATTCCCGTGCCCTAGCTATCCCCATCCTCTAGCTGTCCCCGTCCCCTAGCTATCCCTATCCCCTAGCTATTCCCGTCCCCTAGCTATCCCCATCCTCTAGCTATCCTAGCCACCTAGCTATCCCAGTCCCCTAGCTGTCCCCGTCCCCTAATTATCCCCGTCCTCTAGCTATTCCCGTCCCCTAGCTATCCCCATCCCCTAGCTATCATAGCCCCCTAGCTAGCCCCGTCTCCTAGCTATTCCCGTCCTCTAGCTATTCCAGTCCCCTAGCTATTCCCGTCCCCTAGCTATCCCCGTCCCCATGCTGTCCCAGCCCCCTAGCTATCCCCGTCGCCTAGCTATCCCCGTCCCCTAGCTGTCCCAGCCCCCTAGCTATCACACTTCCCTAGCTATTCCCGTCCCTAGCTATCCCCATCCTCTAGCTATCCCCATCCCCTAACTATCCCATTCCTCTTAGCTATCCCAGTCCCTTAGCTATCCCAGCCCCCTAGCTATCCCCATCTCCTAGCTATCCCCGTCCCCTAGCTATCCCCATCCTCTGGCTATCCGCGTCCCCTAGTTATCCCCGTCCCGTCTTCAAAGCGTTCATCGCGCTAGCGCTCGGCTAGGAGCGTCAAGTCCGCTAACATCCTGCAGGAGAAGGGAAAAAACCTGTCACCCAGAGAAAGACTGCGGTCATTGACTTTTCTAACTCCGAACATTTACAAGCGACTACTATTACTTGATATTTATCGTCCTGTTATCCACGCACATTACTTTTATACTGAAACTGAATTCATTTCTACAAATGTCAAAGTCTGATTCACACATGATATCACTCGCCCCTTAATATTTCAAGAAGAATTGCACATAACAAGAACAAAATAAAATAAACAAGCAAAGGACAGCCCCTCCCCTCAATCTCTCTCCCCCCTCCACACACACACACACACACACACACACACACACACACACACACACACACACACACATTTCACACACATGTCAAACTATCACACATGGATCTCTCGTAAATTGTAAGAAGAATTGCAGATAAAAGATCAAAATAAAATAAAAAGCATAAGGAAGCAATTTCGAAACGTCTCGATTGTAACGACGTTGGTGTTATTTATGCTGGAGTTCCGTCTCGATTGTAGAGACGTTGGTGTTATTTATGCTAGGAGTGTCCGTTTGATTAGCACGTGTGTCTAATATGACTACCAGGAGCTTAACTGGTTATGTAAGAAAGTATGCCTTATACCATCTATTGACCGTGGTTTAAAAGTACTGCATTTCGAGCACACACAAACTTCCCCTGGCAAACGGAGACCAACATTAAATCGCCTGCGTGGAGCACAGGTTCTGAAGGGGAATGTCCGTCACAGACACTGGGAAACAGGTTAGCGTAATCGAAAGGGCCACCTCCTTAGGTCCGTATGTCTGTCCCACCCTAGTCCGTGAGTCTGTTGGTTTGAAGATAAAACCAATTCTCCGCGGAATCGTGATCGGACAGCATGCTGTGCCACTCCCAAAAGTGTCAATACCGACTGGCATTTCCTCTTTACACCACACGGAGAATTGGTTTTTGTCTTCAGACAAACAGACTCAAAGGCTAGGATGACTATGTGGTTTGTTTTTGTTTTTGTTTTTTTGTTTTTGTTTGTTTTTGTCTTGGCCAGATGTTCTTCTTTCGTGTCGTGGTGTGGAAGCAAGGATTATTGTGCGGTTACTTTTCTGTTTCGACTTGCCGGACGGCTGTAGCAAATACTTTAACGGGATTGGTTCTTGTTGTTGTTGTTTTCTTTGTGTGTGGGGTGGTGGTGCTGCTGCTGTGTTTTGTTCCCTTGCATTACTTTATTGTGACATGATAGCCCCTTTTGAAGTTCACTCTCTGAGTCTCTCGTACCGGTTCTGATTGTTTTCACGTAATGCCACAATGGTGTCAGAATGATGAAACTACATTACATGCTTGTTTTTTGTTTCTGTTCTTGTACGTACGTTCTTACGCGATCAGCTTGAAACTATTTTAGGCTGTTCATAAATGTGCACAAAATATGTAAAAACATCTGTTTTATTTTTTACAAGTTTTTATGGAACAGTGATAACATTTCTTAAGGTCATTACATTCGGGTACACGATCGTGAATTTTTGGCGTTTGGTAAAGTAAACGGATAATGTTCAAAATGTTGAAATTGAGCACATTAAAGAAGAATAATTATTGTTTTTCTTTAATGTGCTCAACTTCAACATTTTAAACAGTTTTATTTTGATTGTATGATCCATCATTGTGACACTGAGCTTGAAGATAGTATATCAGTATTTTCGTATGACACCCCGGCCCACGACGATATCTTACCTAATACATAATGTCCCAGGTTTAGTTAATAAAAGTTCAGCGACTGAGAAGATGTCGTACCGACGAACGTTCATTCTGGCCGTGGCGTTGAACTCAGCAGTCCAATCGTTTTACAAGACATTCCGGCTTACGCTGATACACCATCAAAATACGTTCGACTGAAAAACGTTTACCGGTTCAGAAATTATGATAAAAACGGTCATTCTGATATATGGGTCCTACATGTGCCATTGTCCTTGAAGATAGGGAACATTAATGTGTGTGTATGTGTTTCTGCTTGACACATCTGCTAATGACGATGTACCACCTACAAGAAGTTTGGTCCGAAAAGGTTCAGCTGTTCAGAAGCTATCATCCCATAAAACCCACAAACACTGAAATATGAGCAGATGGAGCATTGATCCCAGTATACCACCTCGCCGAGTCAGGTTAACTTTGTGACGGAAGGTATAACAGGGGCACTTTCTCTAGCCCACCTTCACTTCAAACGAATACTTTACTCTTAAATTAAGAAGGCAAATGAAGCACGCTTGCCAATGGCGACAGCTGCACGAACATATATACACTGTATACCGCCGTGAACAGTCACATAAATATGTCATGCAGCTCTCTCTCTCTCTCTCTCTCTCTCTCTCTCTCTCTCTCTCTCTCCTCTCTCTCTCTCTCTCTCTCTCTCTCGCTCTCGATCGTTTTCGTTCTGGTGTGTGTGTGTGTGTGTGCTGTGTGTGTGTGTGTGTGTGTGTGTGTGTGTGTGTGTGTGTGTGTGTGTGTGTGTGTGTGTGTGTGTGTGTGTGTGTTGTGTGTGTGTGTGTGTTGTGTTGTGTGTGTGTGTGTGTGTGTGGTGTGTGTGTGTGTGTGTGTGTGTGTGTTGTGTGTTGTGTGTGTGTGTGTGTGTGTGTGTGTGTGCGTGTGTATGTGACAGTTTTAGTGATTTAATATGTACAGAACTTTTAACAGTATATTGCATTGTATCAAAACGAATATGACTATGGGTAGATACTTGAAACGTATCATGGCAAAAGGTACGTTTGTTGTATCTGAGCTGATTGTACATTATTACCGGTATAACAATCATATCGAAAAGGATTTGAAATGCTCATTATGCAAAGAAACGAAAGGAAGATGATGTTCACTTTGTCCTATGTTGCCCTATGATAGATGGCACTATAAAGCAGTTTCTCTCTCTCTCTCTCTCTCTCTCTCTCTCTCTCTCTCTCTCTCTCTCTCTCTCTCTCTCTCTCTCTCTCTCTCTCTCTCTCTCTCTCGCTCGCTCGCTCGCTCGCTCAGTCTCTGCGTCTGTCTGTCTGTCTGTCTGTCTGTCTGTCTGTCTGTCTGTCTGTCTGTCTTCTCTCTCTCTCTCTTCTCTCTCTCTCTTCTCTCTCTCTCTCCTCTCTCTCTCTCTCTCTCTCTCTCTCTCTCTCCTCGCTCGCTCGCTCGCTCCTGCTCGTCTACGTTCTGTCGTCTGTCGTGTCTGTCTGTCTGTCTCTCTCTCTCTGTCTCTCTCTCTCTCTCTCTCTCTCTCTCTCTCTCTCTCTCTCTCTCGCTCGCTCGCTCGCTCTCTAGTGACTAAAGATTGTGTTCCCCGAAGGCTGTTCAGTACGTCACACTACTGAGACCACCATCCCTTGTTATGCGTAGTCTTGCACTCATTCTTTTTAGTGGCGTGTGTGTGTGTGTGTGTGTGTGTGTGTGTGTGTGTGTGTGTGTGTGTGTGTGTGTGTGTGTGTGTGTGTGTGATGTGTGTGTGTGGGTGTGTTGTGTGTGTGTGTGTGTGTGTGTGTGTGTGGTGTGTGGTGTGTGTGGTGTGAGAGAGAGAGAGAGAGAGAGAGGGGATAGGATTCAATGGTGTGTGTGTGTGTGTGTGTGTGTGTGTGTGTGTGTGGTGTGTGTGTGTGTGTGTGTGTGTGTGTGTGTGTGTGTGTGTGTGTTGTGTGTGTGTGTGTGTGTGTGTCCGCGCGCGCGCGTGCACGTCTATGTCCATGTCGACTCGTGTCGACTCGTGTTCCGACCGTTGGACGCGTAAGACAGGTTGATGATTATTATATAACAGTTAAGTAGAGGGATAATTATTTCAAGGCGTTCCGCGGTAGCGTGTAACGGTCAGGTGTTGGTCATTCCTCGGGTCAAAGGAGAAAGGCGGTCGTAGATCGACCCACATCTGGTGCAGTGAGCGAGGCACCATGTTTATCTTCCAGCTAAATCTCTTGGCTTCAGACCGTGAGACCCGTAAATCACCTGCCATAATAGCGATGAATACATAACAGCGTCATTGGCTTCGTGGATACTGGTAACGTAATTCATGACAATAGTCGCGATTCTGATCATATTTAAATTTCCTACAGTTCTGTTGTCCCAAATTATCGGTATGGCAAGAACATTTAATCAGACCTTCGATTGTGTTTTGATGAAATTTGTTTCACTATGATACAAGATCCTGGAGTCAGTTGTACGTGAGCGAACCGAATGGCAGTTTGTCTAGGGACAAGAGTTGACTGTTTTTGTTGTTTTGTTTTTTGTTTTGTTTTGTTTTTTTGAGGGGGAGCGTGGGGGAGGGGGGGGGGGGGGGGGGGGGGGGTCCGAGTTGGTTTACCGTTAATTTCACAACGTTCTTCCGGCATAGTGTGATGTGTGATATGAACGTCACCGCGAAATACCATGTCACTATATGACCTTCACCATTGACTGGACGTTAAAGAGCAAGTAACTGACTCTTCCTCAGATATAATCTTCTTTGTTACGTGAGAGGCAGAGGTAAAACCGAGTCGCTTTCCGACATTCACGTTCTGGCGCTGTATCGGTGTAAGGGGAAATGACTCCCATCATTTCCTAATTTCACAACAACTCGTAATACGGGATAATTGGGTCGGTTATTCCTCCCGTTCTGTCTTATTGTTGCACCCGAGAAGCAAGATAGAGTCTTCTAGTTTATGTACAGATCTTGAACGTGTTCTGCTGACATTATGCTATTAGGAAGGTGACCACGTACACTGCTTGCCCGGTTTTGGGGTAAAGCCGTTAAGATAGAAGGGAAAAAAAGACAGTTTAGTGGGGTTTGTTGTTGTTGTTGTTGTTTGCTCTTTTACTTTTGGTTCTCTTCTCCGTGCGTAGTGTTCTCTGTCATCCAAACTGTTGCTTTGGAACTTTAGGACTACATAGGCTGACGGTATTCTTTTCACGTCCAACTAATCAAAAACAGAAATAAGAAGACGAAAACAGGGCACAATCCCCCCAAACTAACAAAAGTCTCACACGTTAAAAGATTCCCAGAATTAACAACGTTCCCACTTCATCAAATATATGAGAAGAAAACACAGTTAAATCACAAGTAATACAGGTATGATCCTTTCTTTGCGACACACTTCACTTTATCTCTGAAGAGAACTAGGAAAAAACGATGTTAAATTGTCAGGAAACACAGAAATTAGAATGGCGGAATGCCTAGCAGTAGATAAATCATTCGGGGTTTTATTAAGCTGTACTCCTGGCTTCAAATTTGGAACTTGCAAATCTGAAACAAGAATGACTGCTAGTGTAAAACACATAAAAAGGTTCAAAACTGCGCTGTTTATTAGGACACAACATGCGAATTTTCAGGGTAATTTCCTTTATTAAGCTACAAAACGACACTTAACAAATAAACGGTGAATATATGCTCTCCATCTCATTTTTCATCGTTTTTCACCGTTTAATTGTTGTTTAAGTGTCATTTTGTAGTTTGATAAAGGGGATTACCCCGACAATTCGCATGTTGTGTTTGGTCCTACTAAACAGCGTTATTTTGACCCTTTTCATGTGTTTCGATCAAACTGGGAACGTTCGACAGCGGGCCTGAGTTCTCAGCAAAGAGGACGTAGATTTCAGCGGCCACGGTACCCACCATTGAAGCCTTCGGTTAGGCAGGATTCTGCGCGGCGCCTTCTCCACATTTTCAGCTGAGTGAACAGCGGAAATGGAGTCCAAGAGGAATTTGTCCAAGAGCATGACAGCGACTTTTTTCGAAGTTGAATAGGAATCAATAGGACTCGTCGAGCTCCACTTTCCAGTTGACATGATTTCCTCTTGCTTGGTGTTACAGGAATGGCGACGTATGGCCTGCATTCCCAGTGAGGGATCTTCTCTTGCTTGGTGTTAGAGGAATGGCTTATGCCCCTCTTTCCAACTGAGATGACTGTTTCTTGCATGCTGCTGTTACACGAATGGCATATGCCCTGCTTTTTAGATTAAGTGGTTTCCTCTTCCTTGCTGTTACAGGAACTGCATGTGTCCTGCTTTCCAAGTGAGGTGATTCCCTCTTGCTTTCTGTTACCGGAATGGCGCGTGCCCTGCCAAGTGAGGTTATTCTCTCTTGCTTTCTGTTACAGGAATATATCTGCGAAGTGAGGGTATTCTCTCTTGCTTTCTGTTACAGGAATGGCATAATTATTTGTCGTGTGAAGTGATTTTCTCTTGCTTTCTGTTACAGGAATGGCTCTTGTTCTGCCAAATAACGCTATTTTCTCTTGCTTTCTGTTACAGGAATGGCTCATGTTCTGCCAAGTAACGTTATTTTCTCTTGCTTTCTGTTACAGGAATGGCGTATGCCCTTCTAGCGCGTCTTCCGCCCGTCTACGGCCTCTACACGTCCTTCTACCCCGTGCTTCTCTACTTCTGCTTTGGCACGTCTAAACACATCTCTGTGGGTCAGTTGTTATTGTATGCATTGTCAGTTCTCTCTACTTCTGCTTTTTCACGTCTAAGCACATCTCTGTGGGCCAGTTGTTATTGTATACATTGTCTGTTCGCTCCATGTCTTCTTTGGCACGTCTAAACACATCTATGACGGGCAGTTGTTATTGTATTGTCTATTCCTTGGCATGTCCAAAGACATATCTATGTGTCAGTTATTATTGTATTGTCTGTTCCTTGGCACGCCCAAATGCATCTGTGGTGTCCAGTTTTTACTGTATGTATATATGTTCATTGACACGCCCAAAGAATGCTCTGTGGTCGAGGAGTTCATTGACACGCCCGAAGAATGCTCTGTTGTCGAATTGTTACTGTGTACATGTATTTTCTGTTCCATTGGAACGCCCGAACACATCTTTGTCGGTGAGTTGTTACCACATAATGTATTGTCTGTTCTCTTGGCACGTCTATACGCATTTTGTGGGCTAGTTACTGAATGCATTGTCTATGCTCTTGGCATGCGAAACATATTTTTGCGGGGAGTTAGTTGTTACTGTGTGTATCTATTTCATTGAAACATCCAAACACATATCTATGGGTGCCTTGGTTTCTGTATTTACTGTTTGTTCTCTCTAATTCTGATGTGTCACGTCCAGACACGCTTGACTGTGTGGGTGAATGGTTCTCTGCCTTGTGGAACCGTGTTTAGAGTTGAAGATGCCAATACTGTCAGGAAATTTATATTTGAAGAAGCGTATTTGACTAAATCTTACTCGCTTTAAATCGTCAGTGCATTTTTATAGTTTTTGTATACCGCGGCATTACTAGCAAGCTTCAGTTTATCCCACACTTCGATTGCTTTTGGGGCATAACCTCTTAAGATATGTAGTTCCATTGAATTCACCGTTTATCAGTCTTATGCGCCTATATTTAATGCACACACGCCAGACTCACAATGCACAACCTTTGCAAAAGTTCACAGAGCACAAGTTTTCGCTTAGTGGCTGTAAAAGGTTCTGGCCTGTCAGTCACCCAAACAGCTTCAGCCAATCAGAGCGTCACAAATAATATTTCGCTTGATAAGCCTAAAGATTGCCTGCCATGTTTACCTCGCGTTTGAAACATAGTGACAGAGCTAACGATTGGATGATTCTGGGTAAAACATTCACAATACGTGATGGTGCACGTCCACTGATGACGAGAGGTATTAGCAACAATCAAATGAGGCAAGTTACACCCATGCCAACATTGGAGTCAGACTCAAATCGCCGTCCATTCCACTAGACAATGCAGAACCAACGGCAGACAGATCGCAAGCTTGTGGGAACGTAGTTGTAAGAGGCTGGACTTAAGGCTCAGATTGGAACCGTAATGATGATAATGATGATGATGATAACAATAAGAATGGAT
Organism: Alviniconcha marisindica; assembly: GCA_018857735.1. Lineage (NCBI taxonomy): Eukaryota > Metazoa > Mollusca > Gastropoda > Provannidae > Alviniconcha > Alviniconcha marisindica. Next base: position 100,340 of record JABMCL010001582.1, read on the forward strand.
ATCCCTTAAAGAGGGCAAATCTTTTTGCCAAACACAAACTCAATGCGTGGATGGAACCGTCTGTTGAAGCGCAATGCACAAACACGATCTTTCGGTAAAATCAGCTAATGCATCAATTTGGGAGCTTGTGCGAAACGCTCCGTTCGCCATTCAGCAAGAAAGCAGAAGCAATGGGGATGTTTAATATAATGCCCAGACGAGATTGGAAACTGCGACATCAGCGCAGCTTTCCATATAATGATAATGGCCAGGTGTTGCCGTCTGTATCGGCCATTTAAAGGCTGCTCGAATTGTGTGTGGGTTGACACCAAACGAGAAAGGAGCCGAAGAACCTTCGCGGGCCCTATCGATGGAAGGGAATAATACACATACCAGGTCGGTCCCCCCCCCCCCCACCACCACCACCACCACCACCCCCGACTCGATTTCTTGCCCCAGTTGTTATAAACTGACGTTTGAAAGACGCGAAAATACGACCATGACCATGTTGCCATTTTGTGCTCATCAGTCTGCATCAGCCACGTTATGAACAAAATGCTCATGTTTGGGAGCAGTATCAAGTAATCAGACACCAACATTTTTCTGCTCTTCATTTATAGCTAGAGAGCAAACCAACATGGCTGCGTCGTAAGGGGCTGAAATACGAAGCAAAAAACACACCGCCAATAACAATAAAAAACTCTCTCTCTCTCTCTCTCTCTCTCTCTCTCTCTCTCTCTCTCTCTCTCTCTCTCTCTCTCTTCTCTCTCTCCTCTCTCTCTCTCTTCTCTCTCTCTCTCTCTCTCTCTCCCCCATCTCTCTCTCGCACACACACCACACACACACACACACACACACACACACACACACACACACACACACACACACACACACACACACACACACACACACACACACACACACCACACACACACACACACACTCACACAACTCACACACTCACACAAGCACACACGCACACGCACACCACCCACACACAATACACTCACACTCACACAAGCACACACACACACACACACACACACACACACACACACACACACACACACACACACACACACACACACACACACACACACACACACACACACACAACACACACACACCACCACACACACACACACACACACACACACACACACACACACACACACACACACACACACACACACAAGGATTTCTTTTGTGTAAATAATGATACAAGTGTGGAACAACCGAAGGAAGCATGAAGGTGAAAATATCTGCACACTTATACTATGTTTTCCGGCCAATTTGCGTCTTCGGCCATGTTTCCCTTTAAGCTCCACACGTGTTATGTGAAAATCTGTGGCCAATAAACCTGTCTTGGTGGCGTAAATATACGCAGATATGCATGCATGGGCTGCATTATTAGGAGAAGGTAGTGTGCATCCCTGTATAAACCTTCCGCTGTTCATCACATTCAAGCGGCTAAGATGACGTGTTCGAAAAAGCTAATCAAAAGGCATAACAGCACAGCGCTCAGTGGAAACGTTCTTTTCCGTTGAATGTCTCTTTCAACAGGATGCTTAGATGTTTGTTTGTTGTTGTTGTTTTTTGTTTTTGTGTGTGTGTATTTTACTTTGAAAGTAAGCCACTTCAAGAAGAAAAGAAAAAATCGAAGTCTTTGTGGATGCACGTCACCATTGATTCAAAGCACGATAGCGGAAACAGCATTTTGACTGGTGTAGGGATCATTTCCAAATGAGGCATCGACAAGTGTTTATATGATGATGATGATGATGAGGAGGAGGAGGAGGAGGAGGATAGTAACACACATCCAAAGTTTAATCCAATCGATCGTGAACTGGGCGATTAGTGACTCTCTCTCTCTCTCTCTCTCTCTCTCTCTCTCTCTCTCTCTCTCTCTCTCTCTCTCTCTCTCTCTCTCTCTCTCTCTCTCTCTCTCTCTCTCTCTCTCGCTCTCTCTCTCTGGTTATTATTATTTTATTAATTGTTGTTTTTATTTTTTACTGATGCTGTATTTGTCTATAGCCTTCTGTAATAATATTTAACTGTGAATGTCTTGGTTATTAGTAGTACTGTAGCAACGGCAGATATGTGAGTCGGCCTTTGTGCTAATATCTTCACCGTTGAGAAATAAAGTTCATCATCTCTCTCTCTCTCTCTCTCTCTCTCTCTC
>JABMCL010001582.1:105000-107500 GCA_018857735.1 Alviniconcha marisindica
TACTTGTGACTAGATGCACCGTGTAGCCTATAGCCCTGATATGACCTGGGAAGTGTGTGCCCTGCAGTGCTGTAGACCTCAATGATTGATCTTCTGTGGCCAATCGACAATGCTGTTTACTTGCTTTTCGATCAATCGCGGTTAAATATACCCAAGCTGAAAAGTTAAGCAACAGGTGTTTTGCTGCTGCTGTTATTGTTGTTGTTTGTTTGTTTGTTTGTTTTTAGAACAATGCACAGATGTCCAAACCTAAACCAACCTAAATAAACTTCTTTCACAAAACCTCTGCAGCTGGAAGCGCTTATTCACTGGTCTACCTCCATTCAACAGGCATTGTTGTCGCGAAGGCGCTAAAGGCATGGCTAATCTGTTCGCCAAACCGACAGCAAAAACGCTCCGAAGAATCAACCGATGCGCTTAACTCAACCACGAGCAGTGAACCCGAGTCTAGTAGGCCTACAGCAAAAGATAAGACTCACAGTTCACAGGGTTTCAAATCTCTTCAAATCAAATCAGTTAAATCTTTATTGTCCATAACCTCACAATGCATAACAGTGATACATTTTCTTTGACAGATCTGTTCAAGAATCTACATTTAAAATAAAGAATGAAAGAATAGATATGTTATATGTATATATATATATATTTTAGTCTGATTCTCTTAGTCTTACATTCTGCCCTCCTCCCGCCCTCCCCGGCTTCTTCCACACGCCCGCACACACCTATTTAACATTCAAAACACACGAGCATCCCCACGCGCGCGCATTTACACACAGACACAGACACACAGACACACAGACACACACACACACACACACACACACACACACACACACACACACACGCGCGCGCGCGCGCGCGCACACACACATGGCTACATGCTACGTGGTTACGGCGAGGAGGGCCAAACAATGAAATGCAGTGTGTAGGACACGTGAGCAACGTTGCTTTGTGTCACCCAGACCTTCGCGTCAGATACAAAGGCAGTCGGCCACAATGTCAATGATCTGACAAATCATTATCGACCTGCTGAAATCATTATCTGACTTTATTTGATTTTATATGAAAAGCGTTAAAGTCCTTTCTTCTTAACGTTACTTAACTTTTTGGTTTGAGTTTATAACTGTGTTTCTTTTTCTCGTTACGTTTTCTCCTTTGCTTTGGGGTCAGAAAGATGGATTTCTTTCAGGGAGGCCAAGGGTCTGATTGACTCAGAGCTCTTTGTGATACTCTTTCCACTCCGCCCCCTGACTTTTAAGATCTTTGACCACCTAGTTATCTCTTTGAAGTCTCTCTCTCTCTCTCTGTTCATGTTTCTCCATTTAGTCATGAGATGAGCCAGTCCGGTTGACGGGACATTACAATTCAAGAGCTACCCAGCCAACCCTTTCTCTACTGATATATGCTAGACATTCCTCTTTGTTGCACTGTCTGGTTCTAATGATTCAGCATACATTTTTTTTTTTTTTTTAACCGCACAGCATATTCGTATAAATACAGTGTTCCTGCCAGCCGATCATTGGACAAATCGCAGTACAGTAAAAAAAAAATTGTGTGTGTGTGTGTGTGTGTGTGTGTGTGTGTGTGTGTGTGTGTGTGTGTGTGTGTGTGTGTGTGGTGTGTTGTGTGTGTGTGTGTGTGTGTGTGTGTGTTGTGTGTGTGTGTGTGTGTGTGTGTGTGTGTGTGTTGTTTTTGTGTGTGGTTGTGTGTGTGTTTGTTTATTACACAAACATTACTGTACTGCGATTTGTCCAATATATTGTTTTAGCAAGTACAGATTGTAAGACTAGGCTTCTGCCTCAAATCTTTATCCTCGAGTATTAAAGATCTGTCTCTGTCTCTCTGAGTCTGTCTCTCTCCTCCTTCCCCTATCTCTCTCCATCTCCTTTCTCTGTCTTTGATGATTGTTGGATGACTGAGAGAAGAAGAAGAAACAAATCCAGATGAACTTTTTGGACAGTCGTCTTTGTGGTTGTCCTTAAAGGATAAAATAAGTCGAATGGGAGAAAATGGGGTAGAGTCAGATCAGATCACAGACTGATCAAAGGAAAACAACATGTGTCAGAGACCGCAGCGTTCACTACTTTCAGCAGTGGACACGTTCAGTAACCTCGAATTCTGAGTTGATGTCGCCTTTGCGTTGTACCCCTAACTTGCTGCTGGTAACTGTACCTCGCAACTCGAAAGAATGTTGAGGATCGAATCTTAGTTTTTTCTTCCGCTAGTAAGTCCCAGTTCCGTCCCAGATTGCATCTAGGTGCTGGAGGAAATCCATTCGCTCTCGACCTCGTTTGTCAAGAGTTGCCCTAACGTTTCGCCCATAGACATTTCCTGTGAAAGTGTAGCTGTTTGACAATGGCTGCACGTACCTCTCTCCTCCTTCCGAACTAGCTCATCGAGCTCTATCGTTATTGTCTTTTGTTCATGTTTTCTTTTTAGGCTGCTATTCTTCAGGCGATTGATACCACGAAATCCTTGATTTGAAGAATTCAAGGTTCGC
>JABMCL010001582.1:112500-127500 GCA_018857735.1 Alviniconcha marisindica
CATAATAATAACAAGGAGGAGGAGGATAATAACAATATCCAAAGCGCTTACGAAAAAAAAAGAAACAAACGAAATGCACTGAGGATCAGTAGGGAGGGATGAATACTATATATGTACTACTAGGAGTCCAATGTTTTACAGTACGCGCTGTCTCCCCTTGTGGCCAGCATATCCGGAAGAAGACAATCATAACAATAACAAGGAGGGGGATGATAATAGCAATAGCCAAAGCGTTTTACGAAAACAAAACAACAACAACAACAACAAAAACAAACGAAAAGCATTGAGGATTAATAGGGAGGGATGAAAACTATGTAAATAACGCACGCATTTGTTCAGCTTCACTATCAGTCATACTATGCAAACACTCTAAGTCATTCAACAGAAAATCCAAGCACTACATAAATAATGAATAAATGTGTGTTTGTGTGTGTGTGTTGGGGGGGGGGGGGGGGGGGGAAGGGGGGGGGGGGCAGGCAGGAGGGAGGGGATACAGTCAAAGTACCACCGACCCTCATTCCCCCATACACACTATGTACACATGCAGTAGCCTAAACACACTATATGTGTCAGTGTACTCATCATCTATTAGCATGATCAGCAGGCAAATAAGAATAGAAACTTTACAGTAAGCATAATTCTGTGCTATAAATATATCACGCTATTAATGTATCACGCGCGCTGCTCCGTCTTATCTCTGTGACTATCTTCAGCTTTGCATACCCTCCCATTTTCTCCGCTCTGCTTCTAATACTCTAAGCCTCCAGATTCCTCGTCTCAGACTTTCCATTGTTGGCTCTCGTTCCTTTTTTGTCTTCGGTCCCTCTGTTTGGAATGACCTTCCCCTTTCTCTCCGTCAGAAACTCTCTCTAGACTCCTTTAGGTCAAACCTTAAGACATTTTGTCCTCCCAGAACTGTAGACCTGCCATGTTTTCCATTTCGTGTTGCTGTCTTCATCCGTCTCAAGTCTCTACTGCCCGTTTTAAGTTGTGTATAAACGAAGTTCTGTATAGTCAGTATGCTCGTGTGTGCTGGTGCCTGTGTGCGTGCGTGCGCGGTCGTGTGTGTGTGTGTGTGTGTGTGTGTGTGTGTGTGTGTGTGTGTGTGTGTGTGTGTGTGTGTGTGTGTGTGTGTGTGTGTGTGTGCGTGTGTATGTGCGCGCGCGCGCTTAGAATAGTCTCTACGGACAAGATTTTGCGATTTGTAAATACTTTAATTGTTATTATTATTATTAATTTCTCCTGGTGCACTCGAAGAACTCTTGCAAAGTGATGGTGTCCGCTTATGTGAAAGAAGAAGATCGGTATACGACAAAGCAGCTTTGAAGCATTGTATGTATATATGGCTATTTCTGTGTGTCTCTGTGTACTCAGCAGCTGAACCTGACGGGCACCCCAGGCTCGCCCACCACCCCGATGGACCTCAGCGCTCGTCAGGAACTGGAGCACATCAAGGTGTCCTACGCCATGTCCGTCACCTTCGCTGTGGGAGTCATGCAGGTGCGGGGTCGGTCTGCTCCTTGCTGTGACGGTGTTGCACGTGTAACCTTATTTCGCTCCTGTACAGATTGTGCCTAAGCTCGGAGGGAAGCGGAAACCAAACTGACTGTGTTCAGAACTATGGAGTCAAGCGGAAGACGAGAGGACCAAAATCACACAGACAGGCATGCACGGGCACACAGACTTGCAGACAAGCGCAAGCGCGCACTCAGGCACACGAGTGCAGACACATGCGGATACACAGACACACACACAGGCACACACACACACACACACACACACACACACACACACACACACACACACACACACACACACACACACACAACACACACAAACAAAACCCAAACAAAACTCGGTTGCGAATGCAAGAATAATTATAAGCACATACAAACAAACCCCTCTCTCTGTCTGTCTGTCTGTCTGTCTCTGTCTGTCTGTCTGTCTGTCTCTGTCTGTCTGTCTGTCTGTCTGTCTCTGTCTCTGTCTGTCTGTCTGTCTGTCTGTCTGTCTGTCTGTCTGTCTCTCTCTCTCTCTCTCTCTCTCTCTCTCTCTCTCTCTCTCTCTCTCTCTCTCTCTCTCTCTCTATGCTAATTAACGGCCATAGTAATGTCTACTGTCTGTTTTGAGCTGTAATTTATAGGGTTCTAAAAGTCCTCGTTAGCAACATGGAGCGAGCGCAGTGAGAATCATAGAGAGCCAAGAGCACGTACGTCGCGTGCAGGTGACATCGTATATAGTAGGCTAATGTTGCCGCAACCATTGGTCACCTGTCACTTACGTGCACGCGTCCATGCAACGTGTTTTCACCGACTGTACACGACAGGCAGTTATACACATTTTCGTCGGTGATCATGTAGACTAGTCCGCCTGTTCAGTTCGTGCTTGATGGTTGTTGCTCACGTCATTTTTCACAAGTGAAATACGATGCTTGTTATACTCAAGCTGGTTTTGACGAGGTGGTAAACAGACAGACATTTATTGCAGCACGCACGAGGCACGTGCTGTGTAGTCAGCACAATAGCGGTCCGTAGCACACTTGTCAGCTCATTGTTTTGAGGGCATTTGTTTAAACTGATTTGTTTTCTCGTGATTTAGTTTCTCTCTTAACTTTTATTACATAGCCGTGCAGAGTAAAATATGAATAAAAACAACAGTAAAACAACATTGTGTTAAAAAAAATCGGTTTTCTTGAAACCTTTCTGTAGTAGCAACTTTCATTACGGCGGTAGAGGGAGGGACAGTACACATGCTTTGTGATTTGTTGTGATTGTTCCTGTCTGGTTTATTTGCTGGTATCGTTTTCGTTGCCGTTTGTGGGTTGCTTTCCTCTTCCAACTGAGTCATAAATTTAGTTTTATGATACTACACGGACAGTTTGCATGAGTGCCCATAAACTGTCTTCAGAGAGAGAGAGAGAGAGAGAGAGAGAGAGAGAGAGAGAGATTCGAACTCGAACTCGAAAACGTTATTTTCCAAGGATTGTAGTTTAGATTCATTTAGACCTGTCTGACAACTAGTCTTTGCTAAACTACTCTTTAAGTGAAAAATGGAGAGAGAAAAAAACTTTGCAAATTCGATTAATATTTAAACAGAATAAACAATATACAAACAAGTAAAATATAATACTACCACTCTTAATAGTAATAAACATACAGGAACAGCAAAATCATTGAAAACACTTTGAAATGACAATGAACAAATAGCATGTATACATAGCAGTGCAAAAATGGTGTTGACATATCTCGAAATTATTTGTAAATCAGAAAACATAACATGGTTCATTGGTACGGTGGTGGGAAAGGAAAAACGACAACAACAGCAAAAACCAACAACAGAAGAAAAAAAGCTATGAAAAAAAGCACGTAGATCAGATCAGAAATCACGGTAGGTGTTTACAAATTCAAGGCAATGCCGCATTCACTCACACACAGACGCACACACACACACACACACACACACACACACACACACACACACACACACACACACACACACACACACACACACACACACACACACACACACACACACACACACACACACACACACACACACACACAGAGTGCGGTAGCAACAGTAATTCGCTTTTCAGTGATGTGATAAACGATGATACCGGCGTCTGTATAGCAAGCACTGGTCTACAGAGTAAAATGGTATGTGTGCGTGTGTGTGTGTGTGTGTGTGTGGGGGGGGGGGGGTCACAAGCTGTCTTATACGGTTGTGGTAAGGTGCTCAGGGAGGTTTCGCTTGAAGGAGCTGAGTGAGTGACATGATCTGAGGTGCACTGGAAGACTATTCCAAAACAGTGCACCAGGAAAGGCTATGCTTGTTTTGAATAAATCTATTCTTGGCCTTGGTGACTCGAGGTAGTTGTTTCTGGAGCTAGAGTGGGGAGCTCTGTACAAGCTAGATGTGTACACTGGCGCATTGTTGGTAAGTGCCCTATACATAAAAATACCCTTGTTGTAGTCCAGTTGTTTGTGAAGGCTCAATATTCCAATCTAATTCAGTTTCTGCTCAGTGGTTAGATTTTTATCTGGAAGGATTAGCTTTCCGGCTCTTCTTAGTAGAGAATGTAATCGCTTTTTGAGAGCATCACTACAGCCGCCCCACACTACGGATGTGTAATCATGTGGGATTTAATGTGGGCATTGAAGAAAAGCTTTAAAGTATCAGTGTCAACAGTGTACTTTAGATAGAAGGAAGACACGCTTAGAAGGTGTTTTGCACAGTGTCTCAGTATGAGTATCCCACCGAAGAGAGAGAGAGAGAGAGAGAGAGAGAGGGGGGGGAGAGAGGGAGAGGAGAGAGACAGACAGACAGACAGGCAGGTAGGCAGGTAGGCAGGCAAGTAGGTAGGCAGGCAGGCAGGCAGGCTCAGAGAGAGAGAGAGAGAGATGGTATGAAAAACGCAGGTATGCCTCATAAATATGACAGAATAATCAGAATAACGTTTTGTTTTTCTTTCTTTCTTTTTTGCTACCTCCAGTGGAGTACGTGTGAGGCTGGCACCTAACATTGCCCCCCCCCCCCCTCCTTCCTTCCTTCCTTCCAGATCTTCCTGGGGCTGGTCCGCCTGGGGTTTCTGACGACGTTTCTGTCGGACCCACTCATCAGCGGCTTCACCACAGGGGCCGCTGTTCACGTGCTGTCCAGTCAGCTGCATGCCATCTTCGGGATCCCAGTGGAGCAGTACAGTGGTTCCTTCAAACTCATCTACGTGAGTACTTTTTCTAATGGCCCTTTTTGGTGGCTAGTACACTTGCGAGCAACAGCATTGCGCTGGTATCTCACACTGAACTGGTGTGTTTATAATCACAGAGGTTTATAATCACAGAGGCACAGTGGTATGACAACTTTGAACTGGAGTACTGCCATCCCTGGTTCGCAGGTGCTGGGCAACACGAAACTATCCTGGTATCATGTTCCCTGCTGCACAGTTGGCTGACACAAATGAGCTTACGTCCTCTTCTTGGTTGTTGTCGTGGTGGTTATTGTGCTGTTTTTGTTGTACTTGTTCTTCTTCCTGTGTTTGTTGTTGTTGTTGTTGTTATTGTTGTTGTTGTTGTTGTTGTTGTTGTTGTTGTTTGTTGTTCTTCTTCTTCTTCTTCTTCTTCTTCTTCTTCTTCTTCTTCTTCTTCTTCTTCTTCTTCTTCTTCTGCTTCTTCTTCTTCTTCTTCGATTTTTTTGTCCCGAGGTGGCGCTGTGCGGTTGAGGGGACGATTATGTTCAGGAACTAGCTAACTCTTAGATCCTCGGTTGCATAACAAACGAGCGAGCCGATCTTAGAGTTGACAGGTTCTGGTGCTGCTGGAACTCTGCGGCATACCTTAAGCCAAGCACACATTAGAGGGAGGGTGCATGACCTTGCAGCATCATGTTGCGGTCGCAGACCGTCCTGCACTGCTGCTCGATTGTGTTGCCCTTCTATGGAATACGCGGACGCAGAAATTAGAATCCCCTCTTCGAGAATCCTGGACTATCAGAATTTTGTCTTTTCAAGCCTGGACTAGCCAGAACGTGTCTGTGCCGATCAGACACGGTATAGGCCCATCAGACACGATAAGCATTTCAGACATGGTATAGGCCAATCAGACAAGATAAGCATTTCAGACACTGTGTAGGCCCACCACACACGACAAGCCTTTCAGACATGATATAGGCCCATCAGACAAGATCAGCCTTTCAGACACGGTATAGGCCCGTCAGACACGATAAGCCTTTCAGACATGGTATAGGTCCATCAAACACGATAAGCCTTTCAGACACGGTGTAGGTCCATCAGACAAGATAAGCCTTTCAGATACGGTATAGGCCCATCAGACACGATAAGCCTTTCAGACACGGTTCAGCTAGGTCCATCAAACACGATAAGCCTTTCAGACATGGTATATAGGTGTTTTATACACGGAGTATGTGCTTCAGTTACACAGTACAGAATCTTTCAGACAATACTGTTATGTGAGAAGGAAAACAAAAACGAAGTGCTCTGTTGATTCAGGGCTATCGTGACTTCTTCGTCAACTTGAACAAGGTGAACTACGTGACGATGACGGCCTCTTTCTCCGCCATGTTGGTCCTCGTCCTCATCCGCGACGGCATCAACAACAACAAAAAGCACTGTCCCAAGATGCGTGTGCCAATACCCATAGAGCTTTTCGTGGTGAGTACCGCTCAGTCAGCTTGGAAGGAAGAGGATAGATAGTGGTGCGCGCGCCCGTGTGTGTGTGTGTGTGTGTGTGTGTGTGTGTGTGTGTTGTGTTGTGTGTGTGTTTCTGCTTGCGTACTTATGTGCATGTGGAGAGAGAGAGAGAGAGAGAGAGAGAGAGAGAGAGAGAGAGAGAGAGAGAGAGAGAGAGAGAGAGGAGAGAGAGAGAGAGAGAGAGAGAGAGAGAGAGAGAGAGTATTGCTAGTTGATTTGTAACTGGATTTATCTTTAAGGCCGAATTGAACCCTAATCACTACAGAAGTTATCATATGTCAATTGTCCGCCTGGTACAGATCATAGGGGCGACGTTGCTGTCCTACTATCTGAAGATCAACGAGGAGTTCCATGTGGAAGTCATCGGGGACATCCCCAGAGGGTGAGTCTACGTGTTGTGTGCTTCTTATGAGTAGCAAGGGCGGGGTGTGACAGTGATGACCACGATGAGAACACTCACACACGCACGCACGCACGCGCGCACGCACGTACACACACACACACACACACACACACACACACACATACACACATACACACATGCACACACACATACACACACACACACACACACACACACACACACACACACACACACACACACACACACACACACACACACACACACACACGTGCGCGCGTACGCGCGCATTCACTGATGCATGTTGTCGTCATTTATTTTTCATATTAAACACATGCTACATGTGGACGACACAAAGGCGTGAACAGTAAGTATCAGGTGAACTCTGGAGCGATGTCGTTGAGTAAGAAAATGGTAGCAACGACAAGGAAACCAAGTAGGTCTGGATGGCATCACGTCGTGATCTTGACAATTACCTCAGCCCCGATAACTCTGGAACTTCATGCATCAACCTTTCAACGTCACTGCTTGTTCAGCTTTCTTTTGCTAAGGCCTGCATTGTTGCTGACCGCCCAAAGGCCCCAATAACTCTGGAATTTTATGCATCAGCCAGTTAACTTCACTGCTTGTTCAGCTTCCTTTTTGCTGACGCCTTCATTGTTGCAGACCGCCCAAAGGCCCCAGTAACTCTGGAATTTCATGCATCAGCCAATTAACTTAATTTCTTGTTCATCTTCCTTTTTGCTAACGCTTTCATTGTTGCAGACTGCCCAAATGCCCCGATAACTCTGGAATTTCATGCATCAGCCAGTTAATTTCAGTTCTTGTTCATCTTCCTTTTTGCTAACGCTTTCATTGTTGCAGACTGCCCAAAGTGGACCTCACCGTTCTCCGCTTTCTGCCCGATGTCCTTGGGGAGGCCTTCGCCATCTGCTTCACCGCCTTCACCCTGTCCTTCGCCATTGCCAAGATACTGGCAGACAAGCACGACTATGAGGTGGATGCTAATCAGGTCGGCTTTAGTCTCTTGTCTTCTTTCCTTCTCCGTTTCCTTTTCTTTTTTCTTTTTTCTCTCCGATTTTTGGTCTTTCTTTCTTTTTCTCTTTTTGCCTTGTGGTTGCTTGCAAATTCTTTCTGTGTTTGGTTGACTGGTGACTGGGCGTGTATATATATATATATATATATATATATATATGTGTGTGTGTGTGTGTGTGTGTGTGTGTGTGTGTGTGTGTGTGTGTGTGGTGTGTGTGTGTTGTGTGTGTGTGTGTGTGTGTGTGTGTGTGTGTGTGTGTGTGTGTGTGTGTGTGTGTGTGTGTGTGTGTGTGTGTGTGTGTGTGTGTGTGTGTGTGTGTGTGCATGTTCAGCCGGATTTCACAAACAGTGTCGTAGTTATTTTACTGAATGAAAATTCGTCACTTCGTTCCTACGTAGGGTTCATCGGACTGGATTACGGTTGTACAGACCCCGGGGGATGTCTCACGGAATTATGCTCTTGTGCTCCAAATTGCAGGAGCTGTTTGCGTAATGGATAGGCCCATGACCAGCATAACCTTGTTCGCGTGGTTCAGAAGAAGAAGAAGAAGAAACAGCATTAAGTCTAATATGGCGATATTCTCTGAGCTACACATACTCACTGCGCTGTGCATCATATATATGCATTCTCCGACTTTTTGACTTCAAGTCTTCAAATGACAAGAATGTCATGTTCATGTTCCAGTATAGCTTTGTTGTGCGTGACCACATTGCAGGATCTGTTTGCTCAAAACTTGACCAACGTCATAGACTCCATACTGCTGGGGGCATTTGCCAAAAACGTAACCATGTTCATATGGCTCATGTTTCAATGTAACCATGTTCCGCGTGTTCCACTGCAGGAGCTGTTCGCTCAAAACATGACCAACGTGATAGCTAACCTCCATGCGTTCCACAATGTATGATGATTCTGCCAACTACATAACCAGCGTAACCATGTTCATGTAGCTCTGGTTTGAATGTAACCATGTTCCGCGTGTTCCAGGCTCCATGTGCTCCACATTGTATTAGGCATTTGTACGATGTTCATATGACTCGTGTTTCAATGTAACCTTGTTCCGAGTGTTCCACACTGCAGGAGCTGTTTGCCCACGGCATGACCAACGTCATAGGCTCCATGTGCTCCACATTGTATTAGGCATTTGTACGATGTTCATATGGCTCGTATTTCGATGTAACCATGTTCCGAGTGTTCCACACTGCAGGAGCTGTTTGCCCACGGCATGACCAACGTCATAGGCTCCATGTGCTCCAGCTACTGCAGCGCAGCTTCGCTATCGCGCTCTGTCGTTCAGGAGGAGGTTGGGGGCAAAACACAGGTGCGTCTTGATTCTGTTCATCTTTAAAATATCGACATCTTTTCTGCACCACTCTTGCGACGTCACCGCGGAGAGAGACGATGAGAGAGAGAGCACGATGATTAGGCAGACGATGTAAGGCGATTGAGAACAGTGAGGTTCAGGAGAGGGAGTAGTTTGCCCAGGCATGACAAGTCAAGCTCACAGAGACAGCACAGAAGCGCAGCTACGCTACGCGCTTGCGTTCAGGAGGAGGTGGGGGCAAAGACACAGGGCGTTTGATTCTGTATCTTTAGAGAAGAGACAGGTCAGACAGACGGACAGACGACGACATGAGAGAGAGAGAGAGAGAGAAGAAGGAGGAGAGGGAGAGAGACAGAGATGAGAGAGAGAAGAGAGAGAGAGAGAGAGACAGACAGACAGACGACAGCAGACACAGAACAGACAGACAGACAGACAGACAGAACAGACAGAGACAAAGAGACAGAGAGACAGACCATAGACAAACAGACACACAGAGCCCAGAAGCCCAGATAAACAGAGAGACAGAGACAGGCAGACAGACGGACAGACAGAGACATAGAGAGAGAGGCAGAGACAGACAGACAGGCAGGCAGACAGGCGGATAGAGACAGAGATGAACAGAGAGACAGACAGAAGGACGGACGGACGTACTGACAAAGAGACACAGTGTGTGTGTGTGGGGGGGGGGGGGGGGGGGGGTGTCCGATTTTCCATCAGAAAATCACAGCGACCAGGAAGCAATACATACGTGTACTTAATGCATGATGTACTCCAGAAGACACTTCCCCATACCTTATTCGGATCGGGAAGTCTATGACAAACGCACTGATGCTGACTAATAGTAAGTAATAGTATTTTGCTTCTGTGTTTCAGATCACCAGCCTCATCTCAGCCATACTCATCCTCATCGTTCTGCTTGTCATCGGACCGCTCTTCAAGCCGCTTCCAAACGTCAGTTCCTTGCAATATCAGGCAGTAGCTGTTCTGAACTTGTTGTAGTATGCTTCGCAGGCTCTGGAAACTCCTTTCCGAATGTTTTTCTTCTTCTGAGTCTAGTCTGTCAGATTGTTGGTTGCAACCAAAACCGTCAGGTTTATTGACGGCTCCTTTCGGATTTACTATTGGACCAGTCACGTACTCGCATTTCTGTAACAAGATATACGAGTAGATTACATTGTATTTGCATTGATACGGACAGAGTAAATTAGCATCTCGCCAAGGAAACACTCGTTCTGCATACCGGATCATAGCGAAATTATTTTAAACAGTTCAGCGCATCTTTTCATTGTTGTTGTTGTTGCCGTCAATCAAACAGGTGAAAGGGAAAAGGCTAATTTGGTTTTCTGCACGCAGAAAATCAAACCTATTTTTTGCTTGTTGTTGTTGTATTTGTTTAACGCTTTCTCGAAATTTCTTTCCTAGTCACTCTGATGCGTTTGGAAGTGCTGTGATCTTGACAAGAACGTGATCATTGCCTCACTCCTCTCATCCCCCCCCCCCCCGCCCCCCCCCCCCCTCCCCCGACACACACACACACACACACACACACACACACACACACACACACACACACACACACACACACACACACACACACACACACACACACACACACACACACACACACACACACACACACGCACGCACACACGCACGCACGCACGCACGCACAAGCCAATCCTCCTATCCCTCTTTAGCACCCCAAGCCTATGGTTTTGCACTCTTATAAAATATAGAACAGTGTCGGGGGAAGGAGGGAGAAGAACAACAACAACAAAACAAAACAAAACAAAGAAACAGTTCGGACAAATTTATTCTAAAAGATGATTCAAACCCTGCTATCTGTTCGTGTTTAACCATCGCATTCGTTAAGGAGATCGATGCTGTGGTTGTTCACATTGTAGCTGCATCTGCTCGGGAGCCAGAGAAGTAGACACGCAGCAGCAGCCATTCAGACAAGTTCGACACACAAGCTTACGTACAAGTGCTGCACGCACAGACTCACAGTTATAAAGCAGAATTGCCTCCGCCGTCTTAGAGATATGAGACCAAAAACAAACAAACAAACAAACAAAATCTAAACAACAAACTAAACAACAAAACAACAACAAAACCAAGCAAAACAACATCATCAACAACAATAACAACAACAACAACAAAATTAACACACACACAAAAAGAAAAAAACGAAACAAAACAACAACAACAAAAACACGGAGAAACCGGAACAATTTATCTGGCTCCATTGTGGGTGTTTTATTTCTGAGCTGCCTTTTGTTTTCTATGTTTGCAGTGCATTTTGGCCTCAATCATCGTCGTCTCTCTGAAGAGGCTATTTTTACAGTTCAGTGACCTGCTGCGACTCTGGAAAATCTCCAAAATCGATTTTGTAAGTTCTTCTCTACTTGTGTGTTGACGTTGTTGGTTTGTCGATGTTTGATTAGTGAATAATCAATTCGCTTAATTTGTGCATCTCCAGCATTCGACAGAAAGAATACTGGTCATAATATTTTCCGGGATATTTGTTGACAGAACGCTATATGAATTATATTAAATCCTCGTGACAGCCAACCCTCTGTGCTGTGTGACAAGCGTTGTTGATATTATGCGCGATATTGGCCGTTCTTCACTGGTGGTGGTGTTGGCCTTTTACCGTTGTGACACTCTGTGGGTGAATTTTGCAGACGGTGTGGCTGGTGGTGTTTACTTTCACGGTGTTGCTGGATGTGGACCTGGGGCTGCTGGTCGGTCTCGTCTACAACCTCGTACCCATACTCCTCAGGACACAGAGGTGACGCTCCGTCCATTCACAATCCGCTCTATGGCCTGGCCTTCCCCCTAATTTCAAAGTCTACCAGACGTTCTACGTCTGTCCGGTCTCTGTGTCTCTCTCGTTCTCGTTCTCCAACTCCAACCCCAACCCGCCACCCCTCTCTCTCTCATTTACTCTCTCTCTCTCTCTTTCCCTCCCTCATTGTAGTGGTAGTGGTAGTGGTTAGGGAACTATTTTCTCTCGTGACGTCAGCGATGTGTGTGCGGGTCAGAGATGACAGGTCAGAGATTACGAAGTTGTTTACCACATGGCTCAAGTTTTTTGTCTGCTGCTGTGTTCTTACCACAGTGGGTTCGTTGGGACCATTTCCACTTTATTTTGCTGTGTAAACAGTAAACTAATACTTTTCTTTGTAGATTAGCATCGTATGCTTGTATGAGATTGTAATTTGGGTTGCTTTTGTTGACTGTATTGCTGTTTTAACTTTACGATACAACCCTATCGATATCATCCGAAATCAAAATGGTGGACCGTAGCGGCGCAACTGACTGAAGTAACCAGCTGCCGCCGAATGCGTCTTTGTTGTCAGTTTTACGAGCATAGCAACTACTTGACCAGTGATGCCACAAAAGAGTAATTTCTAAAGTTTGTCACTGGATGGCCTTTCTCAAGTTACTCTTCTGTGTGAAGGGGCAGGTCAGTGTTTAGTTAGCGATCTGTGCTACTTGGGCTCCGTTACGCTTGTGGCACGCGCACAAGCGTAGGTAGAGAGTCGGGTTGCGCCACTACCACCACCACTACCACTACCACCCGTGTACTAACCCTCTCTATTGTTTATGGAGCGGCCCCCGTTTCTCCGTTCTGTGTCACAATGTTAGACACAACATGGACTCTGTTTTTTTTCCTCTTTCTGACATCGCGAAGACATTTGTGCAAGTCTGCAGAGGCGATGACAAGTGTATAACAATCACTGTGTATTTCGCTAAGACATGCATGCAGCCACCCGCAAAAAAGGCTGCGGTTCATGCCTAGTGCAGGGGAAATACTGCCAAGCTTGGGTCAAGCATGAGTTTGAGGCTCTGTGTAACCTGATGGAGTCGTTGAATGACACAGGCACAGGAGACCCAAGTGCTGTCCCAGACATGCCAATGATGTTGCCGGCTTCATCTGGCGGCATGAATACGATCGTCGACTCAAACACCACTGACATCGGCTTGATCACAACAACTAAGACCAAAGCCACCACAACCACGACTGACGTCGACACAACCACGTCAGAGGTCAAGACCACCACGACCGACGTTGGCACAATCACGACCAGTGATGAGGAGACCACGATTGACATTGACGTCGAGACATCCACGATTGACGTCGAGACACCCAAGACTAACGTCAACGAAAACTCCACCGACGTTAAGAAAACGACCCACATTGAGGAAACCATGACAGACGTTGAGACAACCACGACCGACGCTGAAACTACCGGTGTTGAGACAACCACGACCGGTGTTGAGACAACTATGACTGACATCGAGACAACCACGACTGACATCGGGGTAACCACCACCGACGTTAAGAAGGCCATGACTGGCATTAAGGAATCCATGACAGACGCTGAAACAACTACTACCGGTGTTGAAACAACCACGACCGACGCTGAGACAGCTACGACTGACGTCGAGACAACCGTCAGCAACGTCGGAACATCTGTGACCCAGACAACTGTGACCAACAATGTCGAGACAACCGACACAGATGATGAGACAGCTGCGACCGAACCAGAGGCAGCCACTGCTAACGACGAGTTGGTAGATGATCCCGTTGCTCCCCAAGTCGTCAATAACATCGACTCTCCGTGTACCACAGATGGCTCGCCGGTCGACAGCAACCTGCATCTCTATGCAGTGGAACCCGCAATGTGCACCTGCGTCAGTGCTTCCCTGTGCTGCTATGGCTGGGAAACGATACGGGACCTTCAGGCCCACTTCGACGGCAATATCAAGGCCGTCAGTGCGGACTTTCGTTCCAAACTGGAAGGCGTACAAACTCAGAACGCACAGTTGCTGGAGCTCGTCAGAAAGTACAAAAGCACAGCCGACAGGTGTCAGAGTAAACTCCACGAGTTGCTCAGTCGACAGAAATCTGACCATGACAGCAGCAGGCTCACAGTCAACGAGTACGCAGCAACGAAAGCGTGTATGTTCACCCGACACGCCCCCTTCCCTTGATCAAATGCAGCAAACCATTGGCGAGTCTGCTGTGTCTCAATCAAAGGAGTCACTCTCGGTTTCGCCAGAGTGCCCGCCATCGTCACAAAAGCAGCAGAGGGACGACTCGCCTCGCGAGAAAGAGATACGCTCTCTCCGTCTTCCACAAGAAGCTGTACACACTCTCCTTATCGGAGACTCTAACCTGAGGAAAGTGGACAGGCGCAGGCTCGACCGGAGTGGGGGTACTCATATGCGCACCTTCCCTGGCGCTACTGTTAGCGAAGACAGCCTCCCTGTCTGGTGTATGCATGTTGCAAGTATTGATTCTGATGTCCATTCTTGTTTTGAATTGTGAAGTGCTTTGAGCCAGTCTAGTTGGATTAGGCGCTGAGTTACGTACTATTATTATTATTATCATCATTATTGATGTTGTTCGTGGCTGCAATGCTTGCCTCTGCAACTTGTGTGTGGAGGAGAACATCGGATTTATTCCCTTGTCCTCTGACTTACAGACAGTTGGTGGCAAAACAGTACGGGCTAAGTACTTTGATGGGGATGGTGTTCATCTAAATGAGCGTGGTGTCGCAAACATGCTTAGGAGCATCATGGCTCACATACGAGAACCTGCTACGAAGGCGAAGGATTCCCTTCCACAGGATAAAAAAGCTCACCCCATCACCGTCCAACTCAGTCGCAGGAGCGGCAGAATTACGTCAGGGACCTTGTGGTCATCTGTATAGTGAAGGGCGTGGGCACAGGCTCAGCAGAGAAAGGGTGTGACGTCGATGACACACTTGAACGGGCTCAGTGCACTGTCCATGCGAGTGGTGGGGAAATGCAACAACGGCGCCACAAGGCTGTGGATTGTCGATGACGTCGGAATTGGCCTTCACACTACCCAGACCATGGACCTGGTCTATGACCCAGACAGCTACCAATCATTCGACCATCGCCTACGTTACCATCAACAACCCTATCCTCACCAGCCGTACCCTCATCAACCCTATCCTCCCCAACCCTACCCCCACCAAGCCATACCCTTTCCAACCCTACCCCCACCAATCCCTTATCGACGCGGTGCAGCCGATGTTCCG